>APFE030125323.1:140461-185973 GCA_000404065.3 Pinus taeda | reverse complement strand
GGGGGGGGGGGGGAATTACACACATAGCTTCCCCCCACCTAGACCAAAGACCCTGCGGTCCCATGGCAAGTAAGGTCGATTCTGGGAATCAGCATTGCTTGCCCAGGGCCCGCAGGACCTTTTTTCTAATATATAATATAATATATATATAATAATATAATAATGTTTTTTTCAATTACTTCTTTTCTTTTAAATGTTTTAAATGTTAATTTAATTTTTTGTAATGTTTTAATTATTTTTTATGTTTTTTTATATATATATATATATCCATTCAATATTATTATATGTAGGGGGGGGGGGGGGGTGTTGTTCTATTTTATTATTTAATTATATTTGTGTTTGGGAAATATTTCTTATTATTTAAATTTTATATTTTATATTTTTAATTTATTTTTTTTTAGTAATGTTATTATTATTATTAATTTTTATACATGTATATTGTAATCAAATTTGGTCAACTTTTTTAATTAATTTGAAAATTTATAGAAACTATTCTAAGTTCATTAATTTGGGAAATAAAATATTAAACTTAATTTTTTACAATGAAAATTATTTTTTAAATTGAATTTCTATTTTTTTGTTGGTGGATGATTAATTTTGTGTGGTTTAAAATCAAATATTCACACTTAAAATTGTTTTAAGAAGTTTGAAAAAAATTAAAAAATTAAAAAAAAACCCTAATCACCGAATATCCTCCTAAATTAATTATCAGATTTTTTTTTCCAAATTTATGGATTTTTCATAATTAATATTTTCTTTTCAAAAAAAAAAGGTTGTCATTATGTTTTGAGCTTTTACTAACCATGGAAACTAACCGATTGAAAAAACAAAAGCAACAACGCTGCATATTACACTGATTTTTCCCTTGTTTATTTTTCATATTTTTCCCTTGCCGATTTTTATTATTGAATGGACCTGGTTCATTCATTTTTCTTAATAAACCTTGACTATATTATATATTTTCACAATTAAATTTTAAATCATGATACAATATAAAAAATAAAATTTAAGTCAACACTACAATAAATAAAAAAAATTCTCTTTTGTCTTTACAATTTTAATCATAACATAATAAAAAATAAATAAATAGCATATTTTTGCACTCATACTTAATCCTTTGTGTAGTTAATTTTTTTTCTTTAACATATTAGATATGGTAATTTTTTATATTAGATTTTCTATTACATATGAATTATTTGTCACCCGATTAAGGCAACACGGGATGCTTCATATTAATTTGATTATTTCGACATAAATTCTCTACCATAGATTATTTATTTGCTACTGAATTAAGATGTGTATAAATTTAAAGTTAAATAAAATGTTCGTTACAATAATAGCTTTTTAAATATATTTATAATTTATATCGTATATACAATTATTTAATATAAATATAAGAAACATGTAATTTCTTCTCCTTATTTGAGCCCATAAGCTAAGGATGGAATAAAATGTGCGCAAGCACATTTCAATAAACTCATAACTTTTGTAACAAACTATAATGTTGGGGTTAAGGTTTCGTCCAAAATTAGGTATACCCCTATCTTTATTTTGCTCCAAAGTTATCTAGTCCGTTAATTACTTTCGTTACTTCCTTTCGTCGTATTCAAATGTGTTTTATTATTAGATTTATGAATTTGTTCAAGCATTCAATAATTGATATCGATTACTTTTTGCATAAGAGGTAGTTACTAAGAAGCAACGTTGCATATTACGCTTGTTTTATATTTGATTTGTTTCCATGTTTTTTAACTTTTTTTATGTTTTAATATACATTTTTATTTATTTGTTATTAATTTTTAATTTTGTGTGTATTTTCTTTAGTTTTAGTTTTTATTGTTTTCAATGTTTTATTTTTCGTTTTTTTTTTTCATTTTTATTTATTTATTTTTGTTTTATTTTTTTCTACAAGATTTGTGTCGATCCTTGACTAACAACCTAATCCCATTATATGTCAATTAGTAGTTAATTTTAAAGTTTTCGTTATAATGGATCAAGTATGCCCCCACAATGTGTCAATTCCATGGTTGGTCTTTAAGTTTTTATTACAATGGGTCGAGTTCGCATATATTGTGTGTCAATTTAATGGTTGATTTTTAAATTTTTGTTCCAATGTGTCAAGTTGTCTTATGCTAAGATTTTAAAATAGCTTTAATTTTAGCGTTTAAAGAAAAAATACTTTTGGTATAATGACTCTTTCATTACAATGGGTCGAGTTCGCATAGGTTTTTATTACAATGGGTCGAGTTCGCATATATTGTGTGTCAATTTAATGGTTGATTTTTAAATTTTTGTTCCAATGTGTCAAGTTGTCTTATGCTAAGATTTTAAAATAGCTTTAATTTTAGCGTTTAAAGAAAAAATACTTTTGGTATAATGACTCTTTCATTAAAGTGTTCATTTTTAAAGTTTTTATAGTCATAAAATTTTTCCATAATGTTACGGTTGAAATATGTTGAAAACTTAAAGTTTTTTGTAGTCATCATCTTTGGTTTTAATTCCATGGTTGAAGATTTGTCAATTTTTAAGGTTTTTCTAAATCACGATATTCTATCTTTAATGCTATGGTTGAAGATAGTTATAAGTATTTTTTTTTAACACCATGGCTGAAAATTTTTGGAATTTTAAGATTTTTCAGAGACGTGATATTTTATCTTTAATGCCATGCCTAAAAATCATTTGAATTTTAAGGCTTTTCAGAGACGTTATATTTTATCTTTAATGTCATCCCTGAAAATCATTGGAATTAAGGTTTTTCGGAGTCATGATATTTTATCTTTAATGCCATTATTAAAAAACGCTGAAAATTTACCCAAAAAAAAAAGTGTTGATGCAGCATCAACATTTTTCATTTTTGGGTTGCTTTTTCATGTTTTTGGGGTTTTGTTTGTCTAAAGTTCTCATTTTGAGGTAATAGTACTCGTTTGATTGCTTTGTTCAATTTGTATTGCTACAATTCTAAACTTCACCTCTAGTCTTTCTTATCTCTTTCAAAAAAATCCACTGCAATCTTTTCACAAAACCAACTTCATAGGAAAATCAAATTCTTGTTCACATCCTTTGCTTCAATATTAGAATCATGTCATACCTGTTTTGGTGTAGACTCATCTTCTTTAAAATATTTGTATTCCTCCTCTAAGAGTTGTCAAGCTAAAGAGCTTTCTGGCTTTGATACCACTTGATGGAGTCCAACTCACACCGGCGCCAATATCACCAACCTACTAAATCCATATAACAATGGATTCGACCCTTTAACATATTCAATTTCAAACAATATAAAATACCCATACATTTATCTGTGTTCTTAAAATATGGATTCTCTTTTCCAGTTAGCAATCTTAACACAAATCCCAGCACAATTATGTGAACTATATATGGTTGGCGCATCTACAAATTTCTCCAATGATTCCTTGCAAATCAGTTTTCCACCATTTGTTGATTCACTAGTTCATCAACAGGTCTTGATTAACAATTTCTATTCTAAATTGGGAAATACAAAGCCATGCCCAATGGAGATTTAAAAAACAAACACGTAGTCCTAAATTTATTTTTTTAATCAATCGCTATGAAATGATTTGGTAGCATTGTTCACTACAGAATAATTTCACAACGCACAGTTAATTTTTTGTATAGCAATTTCGAGAAAGATGAATCGACTCACTCTTTCCAAATCAAATTTTCATGTCCCCCACTAACTCCTCAACACAATATACAATTCACCTACCTTCCTTCACCAGGGTTTGCAACGTTATTATAGATTTTCCAATCAGAAAAGACAAAACTTCTAATCAAAAATGATTTGACAATGTTCCCAAAGCAAGGTGCTCTGCCTCACTATAATAGCACTCATATTGCATTAAAAAAAAAAACCACACATTCATTATTCCAAAACATAGTTGCCACATTCCTTTGTGTGCTTTAGAATTGATACAACAAGAACCCCAAAAGGAAAATGGACAAATCACACATCGATTGAAGTCGGAATGTACAAATTCTTAATATAATTTCATTCAACAAGTTACAGAATCTCAAAATGAGCAGTATTAGTTAATAAAACTACAAATAATAATTATTCATAAGCAGGAATTGATTCAATGTAACCACAGGGTTTTGATGCACCTAATAATCACACAACTTGCTACCCAATTTTTGTTCATTTACGACATTCACACAGAAATACCTTTCGGTTCGCACAGACTCCTACAAGTGTTTTTCCTTCAAAACTATAATTACACAGAGAAAAATTGAGGTCCTCTCTTCTCTCCCTCTCTCTTCTTCATTTCTCTCAGGAACTTCCATACACTATTTTCTTATTGTTTCCCAAAAGACACTGACCATGGCAACCAAGAGTCACAAAAATTTGAATCATTGCCCCTTCTCCACCAAATAAGAGAAACTCAAAAATATATCTACAACAGAAAATAACTTCTCCATCTTATTTCTATTAATAAAAAATCACTCCCAAATTAAACATTTAAAAATGTTTTCAGATTTACCATGAGACCGTCCCATCACATTGGTAAGCTCTTGTCTAAACTTTGTCAATTTTTGTGCTTGGCCTATGCATCTGCGTCAATTCCCTATGAATAAAATGCATTATTTAGAAATGGCAAAAAGTGTGAAGGTAGATTTGATCACTTTTTCGATTGTGTTTACATGGAACTCAATACTTTGGTGGATAAATTATCAAAAAATGGATTCTAAAGTTTAATACTTCATGCTAGATTATTCTACTTAGTTTAGAAATGGTTTTCTTGTCAACATTCTTTCTAAGTCAACATTTTTTTGTTGAATTAGTTTATACGTTTTATATGTAATATTTTTGTATTATATGTAATAGTTTAGTCAACATTTTTTTCTCGGATTAGTTTATATGTATTATGCAAAGGCATCTCTCATACACCCCCCAACCACAGGTCATCAGAGTGTGGAGAGATCTATTATACATGGTCGGGTTCGTGATAGATCACATAGCCCACCTAGAGTGTGTGTTCCACTCATAAATACAACCTCCAACATTAGTTGGAGTGTTAGAGACAATTTTTTTGTCTCTACTTATGATCATGCTATCAATAATGGACCTTCTTCACCTGTTTTAGGTACACTTCCTGCGTTTTTAAATCCTCTTTAAACTTTATGTGTTTATGTCTTGAATTGTCTTTATTTTTAAATCATCTTCAATTGATGTGTTTGAATTTAATGTATATGTTATTATGCTTCTAATTTGTTAAATATATATGTTAAATTGTGTTTATTGTTTGAAAACCCTCAACAGGGAGAAGCTAAGGATCACAGTGCAACATCGATCTCTTTATGTGACGATGCTACAACTAACATCAGATTGGAGGATGTTACAACGCAGCATACGTGGATCACATAAGCACTGCGTAACACCAATTTCAATTCACCTACTAGGCGTAGTTTGTCTTTGATGCTAAAAAGCATCAATAGGTTGATCGAGACATATTAGAGGTCAGAGCCACAAAATCGCCTCCTACATTACATACAGAGGATTAAAAGGCATGAGGTTAGAGGCCCACATACTTGGGAGGTGGTGAAAGAGGTTAGCGAGAACATTGATTTTCGTGGGGAGTTGTTCAACATCCCTTTGGATCACCTTGCTAGACATAAATCTATGATTCCACTCAAATATTTTAAGAGTGTTGATGCAACTCCTTTTGCATATGATCGATTCATTGAAGCTTGGGGCCAGTTCACCCACCATGACAAGGTCGACCTTTATTTTTCCAAACATATATATGCAGAGTTTGTGTTACATATGAGTCTGGATTACACTGATACTGGATCTGATTATTATGGATCTGTCTTGGGACGTACATATAATCGCGAGGGGACTCATAGGGACCTTCGGCATGTACCACCGCCTCCAAGATTGTTGCCACTACCATCTCAGAGCGTGGTATTTCCAACGGAGCTAGAGGATTCATTGCATCTTAGTGTTGAAACCAGGGATACCATCTTAGATAACATGCAAACATCATTGGTCAGTGTGCGTGTTGCATTGCGTGGAGAGATTAGAAAACCACCATCATTTCCTCATGAGTTGTCAGTTCCTCAATATGATGATTCAGTTCTTGCAAGTTTACCCGTTGACCAGTGTTTATCATATGCATGTGCCGTGATGTCATCTGTGACATTTGGAGGGTGCATGGCCCGTGTGACACAAACCAAATATATATATATAACTTTTGACTCTTATCATCAAACTATGCAAAAGTATTTATATTGATTTAGTTCGTATTAGATTGCATTTAGATAATAAGTTCATGATAATTTCTAGACACAAGGCTCTAGCTACATGGATGAGCTTATGAGGTCATCAGAGGTGGGAAGTTGATCAAGCAGACCATCCTCCACAACTCCACATTAGAATGGATTCTCCTCTATCTCCACCTCCACCTCATAACACTCATGTGGAGGAGAGTCCCTATGTACAACCACATGGACCAGCAGTTGAGGTAAACTTTTTTATTCCTAAGATTTCAACATTTTATTTTTTTAAGTTACATGCATGCTAATTAATTCATAGACTAATTACAATTTTTCCTTGCCATTGTATAAATAGGCCCATATGCATAGCGTTGTCGATGTCGTGCTTATGTGGATGCATGAGTGGGGTGTTGGGTATAGAGGTATTGACGATGTAGGTCCATCGATATAGGCCTCAATCTTTGAGCCACAGATAGAAGAGCACCAAACCCAGATTAATCAAACCCCCATCCTATCTGACTTACATTTGGACTTGAATGAGGTTAGTAGATTTATATATATAATTAAAAATTTGGTTCAAAATCATTTATTTCCATATTGTTTATTTTTTACAAATAATAATCTAATTAGTTTGAATTTGAATGTGTTATATTGCAATACCACATTGTGGACACTTACTTTACACAACATAACTCACATAAGAGTTATGGCAGTATTTAGAGTGGATAGTTTGTATATTTTCAGGCCCATTTCATAGGTCACATTCACATGTGATACCGACTTTGTATATTTTCATACATGGACAGTTTATGGATGTAAATGGACATTATTTCAATTTATGGATGTTCATGTGATATTTGTATTTTTTATATATTTTCATATGGATAGTTTATTGATACATTCATTATTTCAATTTATGGATTTGTATTCATCTTGTTTATGATTGTTTATTAATTTTTGAAGTTTATGGGTCTGTTAAAATTATTTTGCTAGTTTAAAAAGTTTTCTATATACTATACTTTTATTATAAATAATATAACAATTTTGATTTCTAGTTTCATACACTAAAAAAATAAGTGTAATCTTAAGTTGTGATGCAAGTTGCTTTGATACTTAAAATAAACTAAAATATATGATAGTTGAATTAAAAACACAAATAAGATTGAAATAATTTTTAAATTCAATTCTAAAGTATGTATGGTAAACAACAAATAAATTTTATTCAATTTTATTTATTTTGAGGTCATCTACAAGAGCTTAGTCATAACATGATATTTAAGTCGTATGTATTGGAATTTAATACACAAAAAACAATTAATGATATATGATCCTATAATTTTATATATAATTAAATATGAATTTTCCTAAATTTACTTGGCTATCTCAAGGTTCAATTAAAAATCACAAATGAAATTGAATTAAGTTTTATTCAATTTTAAAAGATGTCTTATAAACAACAAATAAGTTTTATTTAATTGTATTTGTTTTGAAGTCATGTACAAGAGCTTAGTCATAACATGATATAAGTATAATCTTACTATCGTGCAAGTCACTTTGATACTTAAAATGAACTAAAATATATCATGTATCAATTTATTATTGAGCATGGAAAGAATTACAATCATGCTTCATATTGGCTTGTAGAAAGTGTCTTTTAGTGCAATCAAAATGTATGTTATTATATAATTCAATTTTTTAAAATAAATTATTTGGATTCTCTTAAAATCATCCATATTGTAATAAAAAATCTATATATGAATTTTTTGTGACCCACCCATATACCATTATATGGTCAACATTTTTAAGTATTTCAATCAATTTCTTAAATCTCAAGGTTCAATTAAAAAACACAAATAGGATTGAAATTAGTTTTATTCAATTATAAAAAATGCCATGTAAACAACAGATAAGTTTTATTCAATACTACTACTTTTGTGATTATCTATAAGAACTTAGTCATGACATGATATAAGTCAATCATATTGGAATTTAATATAGGTCAAAAAGCAATACTTTCTAACATTTCTATAATTTTATATAATGTTATCAACTTTCCTAAATTTACTTAGCTATCCAAGTATTTCAATCAATTCCTTATTATTGAAATAAGTTTTATTCAATTTTAAATATGTGGAAATGCAAAATTTACAAACAAGTTTTATTCAATTTTATTTCATTTGAAGTTATCTACAATAGCTTAGTAATAACATGATATATATATATATTGCACTTTTTACAACCCAATGTGAAGCATGGAAAATCAGAATAATAAGAATGTAGGTAATTATAAATAGTTTAAAGTTTCAAAAAGCAAACATTTCAATTAAGTGAACATTTTATTTGAGATGAAAATTCAAGTATTTTTTTATGGTTGAATTACTACAACATAGAAATCAATGCACGTCGTCAATCATTTTTTTGTGTTACATTGAAATCAATGCAGAATGTTAATCTAATTACCTTGAAATTAATGTACACCATACATCTAGTTACCTCAAATCAGAAATCAACATATTCACTTAAATCAATGCATCTAGTGCAAGCAATCAAATAGGATGAGAAATAAACAACTACACCAAAATCAATGCATCTAATGCAAGAAATCAAATAGGATTAGAAATCAACATCTACACTGAAATCAATGCATCTAATGTAAAAAAACAAATAGGATTACAAATCAACATCTACATTGAAATCAATGCATTTAGTGCTAGCAATGAAATAACGTTAGAAATCAACATCTAAATTGAAATCAATGCATCTAATGCAAGCAATCAAACAGGATTAGGAATTAACATCTAAGTTAATGAAATCAATGCATTTAATGCAAGCAACCAAATAGAATTAGAAATCAACATCTAAACAGAAAACAATGCATCTAATACAAGAAATCAAATAGGATTAGAAATCAGCATCTACGCTGAAATCAATGCATATAGTGCAAACAATTTTCTTCCATTTCTCTCTCCCCTCCATCGATATCTATATCTCCCTCCATCTCTCTTTCTTTGTCTCTCTATCTTACCCCCCCTCCAAACACACACTCTCTCTCTCTCCATATATATCTATCTCTCCCTCCTTCCCTCTCTCTATCTCTCTCCTCTTCCCTCTCCCCTTCCCTCTATATCTATATATCTCCCTTTGTCTCTCCTTCTTCTCTCTAAATCACCCTACATACATACACATTGTTTCTCCATATCTATATATATCTTCCTCCCTCTCTCCCCCCCATTCCCTCTCTCTCCCCCCCTTCTCTCCCTTTGTCTCACCTTCTATCTCTCTTCCCTCCTACTCCCCTATCTCTCTCTCTCCATCTCCCTTGTCACCCCCTCTCTCTTTATCTCCACCTTTCTCCCTCAATGTATTTCTTCTAACCTCTCTCTCTCTCCCCCCTCCAACTCCATATTTCTCTCTTTCTCTTTCTCTCTCTCTCTTCATCCTCCAACTCTGCCATTATCTCCCTCCCTCTATCATTCTCTCTCCTTTGTCTTTCTATCTCACCCTCAAACATACACACACTCTCCCCATCTCTCCCTTGTCACTCCCCCTCTCTCTCCACCTTTCTCTCTCTCTATGTGTTTTTTCTTCCCTCCTTATCTTTTCCTCCAACTCCATCTCTCCACCCCTCTTTTCTCCTCCACTCTCTCCTCCTCTCCCTCTCTCCATGTTTGTGTCACCCTCTCTTATTGTTCTCTCCTCTCTCCTCTTTCTCTTTCTTCACTCCTATTCTCTCTCCCTCACTTTATCTCCATCTCTACCTTGTCACTCCTATTTGTACACCTCCCTTGTATATTTGGAGCTAATATGCATCCTAATATATTAATATATATATAATATAACAAATTTTATACTATGTAATCTAAAATAATAATATTTATATTAAATATATTAATATTAATGGTAAAATTAATATTACATCAGATTCATAATTATATTAATAATAATAATTTTTTAATATTAATATTAGATTTAATAAGGTTTCTACATGACATGATAATAAATTTTGGAATTTTACTATGGTATTTAAACTTTAACTTTAATTTGGAATTTTAATGTGGTAAAAACTTTTGTGGAAAGCAAATTTATGATCCATTCAAATTCAAGGTATATGATAAGGTATATTTTGAGCATGGACATACATACTTGCACCTTTCCACCATACTAGGCAATAATGGGCCTCTTGGCGCAATAACATAAAATTTTCTAATGTTGTTCATAACCTAGATCCAATTGAATTCTCATTTTTAGTAAAATAATATCATATCAACTTGGTTAAATTCATAATGGATCAAATTTTAGATCTTTATTGATTCTAAAATCTATATTATGGGATTATGGGGTTCATATAAGGATTTGAAAAGAAAAGAAAAAATACAGAGGCTCAATCGAGCTTCTGAGGTCCTAAAAACCACAATTTTAGCACCCCTTCCGCAAATTTTTCTACAATACAATTTTGTACCCTAGCGGACTTGGGACAAAATTTGTCCTTAGTTGGCAGAGTTGATCATGTTAAATTCATGAAGGAATCCTCTATCCAATGGCATATGAATTTGACATTCTTCATATTTTTCATCTAATTTCTTTTAAACATAATACTTGAAAAAAATTGGACAGTTTTAAAAAAGTTGAATAAAAAATTAATAACATAAAATATACACAACAACAAAAAATTCAAAATTTACCACTATCCTCGTTTACGAGTCCTCTTCAAGATGGTACTCTCATTTTTCAATTTATTTATATAGTTGAAAAAAAACATTATGCGAACTCATGCGTCTACAAAATGCTATTGAAATATTACTTCACCAAGTTCAAAAAATAATAAAAAATATAATATAATAATTTTTGCAATAAAAAAAATAATAAGAAAAAACTTAGTTCTCTCTGTGTAAATCACAATATATATATATATATATATATATATATATATATATATAATATATATAAATATATATATTATTACACATTTTAGACTAAGTCATGCTATGTGAACACACGCATACCTCTTAAAATGTGCAAAAATTTGCAAGGACAAGTATTGCATTTAATAAGAAATTGAGAGATTATACAACACTAAAAAAATTTGCAAAAAAATCATTAGGACAACAACATAATTCTCCACATATTGTATTTTTACTCTAAATCAAAATTCACAATGCTTATATGAATTTCAAGCGCTTCAATTCGATATGAGAAAAATATTAAAATTTCATCACCACATTTGGCTCAAAAGTGTAACCCACCTTCAAGCATTCACCCTTAATCTTATTTTGATTAACTAATTAAAATATTATTAATGTGCATGCATGTTGCTTCATTTCCCATTAGTCCACTAGGTCATCAATTATATCATTCACCACCTTCTACTATTCCCCCATCATTTGTCCCTCACCATTGTCACATTGCTCAACTTTTTGAAATCTAGCTTACCTTTGCCCAGGAACTTCCATCATTGCTAGGTTAATCATTTCCCACCTCCACCACCATTTCCATCTCATCCACCCACAGAGGCTACATCCAAAGACCATCCAACAAATTATTATCTCCTCCCCCGGCCCCATTAACACAACCATTATTTCATCTTATATGGTTTCTCCACATAGCCCCCATGAACACTCCCAACTATCATAGGTGGTTGTGATAGTAGATGTTGCCTCTAATCAAGTGGTGCATCAAATTGCTCCACCTACTAGTGAATCTCCATCATCACCCAATACATTCATAGTGAGATAATTTGTTGATGTTTTTTTTGTGTATCATGAATGGAATTGATTTTAAGCATTTTTGTTTACATTCCATGCTTTGATTCTAGTAGTTATTGCATGGTGTTATAGAAGAGAGGTTGCACCTGCAGAGGAGGGAAACACCCTCGTGACTAATTGTATCATATGTAGCGATCTTTCTTGGCTTAACATATAAAGTATCAATTTGTAGGTGTGATCATTTATTGTGAAAATATCTTATGAGAATGTTGTTTCTTTGTGCAATCCTTAAAGAGACAAAGGACACTCTGAAATGAAAAAAATAAACTTAAGCTCCTTCTAGTAAGAGAAGAAATATCAACTTCTAGGATGAAAATGATGGTGGTAAGGGTGGCAATGGTCAATGAGTGTCCAATGAGAGACATTTTGTATACAAGGCATCATATACCATACTTTCATGTTTGGGCATGAGATGTCATTTGTTGATATCATTTGTATATTAAAGCCATTGTATATATATAACACCATATGTCATATTGGGGCATGAGGTGTTTTTTTGTATATTTGGCACACTATGTCATTTACTAAAATTATGCACTTTAGACAATTTGAATATATACACACACACACAAAATAGCTCATGTCCTACAAATTGAAGTGTTAGTTTATTTGTTGTTGAAGTGTTATATTTCTAAATTGAATTTGCATGTATGTGGCATGAGGTGTTTTTTGTATATTTAGCACACACACAAAATAGCTCATGTCCTACAAATTGAAGTGTTAGTTTATTTGTTGTTGAAGTGTTATATTTCTAAATTGAATTTGCATGTATGTGGTGATGATGAAATATCATGTTAAATTATGGTATATTCTATGCTTAGAGCAGTTTACTTATTTTTTTTCTTATTACCTACAGATTAGCAATCACATATACATTAAGTAAAGTGCAAATAAAACATTAAATGATCAACAAAAAACAAGCCAAGACAAGAGACACAAGATGTGGCAGCTAGCCAGGGACAAACCCAAATGCAGGGAAACCCTTTGATTAAATCTCCTTTTATCTTTAATAGTTTAGCAAAAAGAAATAGTACAAAATCTGAATTCTGTAATTTTATATCAACGGCAGCAAACCCTAGATCAGCAAAGTCAAACTTGGTCAAACTAGTTGAAATTGACCTCTAAAATGCTTAGTCAATTTCTGGTCAACTTGTCCTCAAGTAGCCTGAAGAAACAGCCCTTGAAAAGTGCCAAAAATACAATCAATTCGCAGATTTATGAAGTCAAATTGCAGCCCTACACTAAGGCAGTCAACATTGGTCAAATGAGAGGTCAAATCACCTCGATTTTCATGCCAAAAATTGTGGCCTGCCTAGGAGAGGCAACCACACCCAATCCACACTTCTGGATGGTCAACGCTTGGTCAACGTTGGTCAAAGAGATTCCTTGTTACCCTAGCGTCCTCCTTTTTGCATCTTTCTTGCCCTAGGACGTCTTTCTTTCAGCCACACATGTGAGAGAGAGAGAGGCTCCTTTTATGCGTAGGAGAGAGAGAGAGAAGATGAGTGAATGAATTATCTAAATGAGGAGGCTCCTTGGGCTTCTAATCCTACATAATTTTACTCGCCGACCTTGACAATTTGTCCATAATCAAAATAAATTAAAATCTCCCTAAATACTTATTGGAATCGGATGATCTTTAGATCAATCCTACACCTCTTGATGAGAGGAATCTAGAAAAAAAATCAAAAGCCATAAATAAGGTGATCCACATGGAGTTTCCAATTTTAACACTCCCTCTCAACTAGGGAGAACTTCATCTACAATTCATTAGACCGTCGCTGCTATCCATCCATCAAATGCACTGTCCTATACAGCTTGACCCCACTCTGCTTTGCTCTGCTCGAATTATGAAAAATAAGAAATGATCGAGGATGTATCATACCATCCTCCACTAACCTGAAGTCAGTGTCAGAGTGCGAACCACTCTCACTGATCCCAGATCAGTATCATTGATCCCAAATCAATGGAGGTCATCCTAGCATAGGGAGTATGGTAGATACAGCAATGTGTTCATCGATAGTACTACTTGGTCCCTATCCACATTTCCTTGCTCATTGATCAGATGAGAGGTACTTCCCATGAGTCCCAAACTTCATGGGTAGGATCTCGACAAGAAAACTAATCATCGTGTCCAGTGGATGCCACAGAGAACTAATCATCCTGACCTACAAGAGAACTAATCATCCTGTTTCACAATCACCACGAAGAACAAATCATCTTGGCCCACAAGAAAACTAGTCATCATGTTCCACAGTCACCACGAGGTGTCACAAGGGAAGGTTGAACCTTTACCCTATACATAGTGCACCACTAGGGGATGATGAGTCGCCATGTGGTCACATGTTGCTCCAAGAAGTACCCCGCACCCCCTTGGAGCTCCCAAATCTCAATACATCATACTCAACCCTCATAAGAGGGTCTCTAAACAACACCAAGTCATTCTCAGAAAGTCAGGGATTTGAACTTTCCTAGGGGCTTTGTCAAAATTTCGGTGACCTATTCATCTGTACCGATATGTTGGAGCCTTATTGCTCCTCGCTGCACCATATCTCAAACATAGTGATACCTGATATCGATACGGTTGGAGCGATCATGAAATACGAGATTCTCTAATAAACGGATCTCGCTCTAGTTGTCACACAAGATCACGGTGGTATAAAATGTAAATCCAAACAGCGCACTGAAGAGCTTTCACAACCAAATTGCCTCATAGGAGGCCATGCTAGCAGCAATGTACTTTGCCTCGGCGGTGCTCAAAGCCACCAACTTCTACTACCTGCTCATCCAATATATCGAGACAGATCCCAAAGAGAAACAACACCCAGAAGTGCTCTTTCAGTCCACCACAATGTCTACGCAATCAACA
Source organism: Pinus taeda (assembly GCA_000404065.3). Classification (NCBI taxonomy): domain Eukaryota; kingdom Viridiplantae; phylum Streptophyta; class Pinopsida; order Pinales; family Pinaceae; genus Pinus; species Pinus taeda. The sequence continues at coordinate 171,111 of APFE030125323.1, read as the reverse complement.
TCGGTATACCCAAGTAGTCTCACATCTCCGGCAATGTATCTCAACCCAAAAGTGATTGTGCCACGAAAATATTTCAACATATTCTTGGCACCAATCCAATGTGAATGGTGAGGCTCAACCATATGTTGACTCAATATGTCGACTGCAAAGCATATATCCGGATGGGAGTTCACCAAGAACATCAATGCTCCAACGAGTTGACAATACTTGGTAGCATTTCGTAAAACAGGTCCAGCAACACTACCGCTTAACATCTTCAAGTCAAGCTCCATTGGGGTAGTTACGAGCTTACATTCCACCATGTCGAATCTCTCCAATATCTTCACCACATATTTTCCTTGAAATAGGAAAATCTCCCCTGGTTTTTGCCAAACTTCCAATCCTAGGAAATAATGCATAAGTCCTAGGTCTTTAATCTCGAACTCAGAAGCAAGCTCCCTCTTACATTCGTGAATGAGAGGGTCGACACCTGTTAGAAAGAAGTCGTCAACATATAGCACCAGTATGAGAGGATTGTCATCTATAACCTTAAAGTAAAGGTTAGGGTCAGCTTCACTCCTAGTGAATCCCAGCTTCATCAAGTAGCTATCGATCCTCTCATACCATGCTCGAAGTGATTACTTTAGCCCATAGAGAGCCTTCTTCAACCTGCACACATGAGATTCTCATTCATAAATCTCAAATCCTCCGAGTTGCTCCACAGAGACCTCCTCTTTGATCAAACCATGTAAGAATGCAATCTTGACATCCATCTGATGTAGGTTCCATCCTTGCGAAGCAGCAAGGGCTATGATCGAGCGGATGGTGGTATCTCGGGCAACAGGTGCAAATATCTCGTCATAGTCTATACCTTCCTTCTAGGAGAAGCCACGAGCGACAAAATGAGCCTTATACTTTTCCGCACTTCCATCAACTGCATGCTTTATCTTGTAAAGCCATTTTGAAGTGACAACTGCTTTGTCCTAGGCTCTTGGAACCACATCCCAAACATCGTTTTTCATAATGGACTCATATTCCTCGGTCATAGCATCCTTCCATACTTTATGCTTGACGACTTATGTGAATGACAAAGGCTCATTTTGGATGATCTTTCTCATGAAGGTCAGGTATCCCTAATACCTGTTCGATGTCTTACTTTCATGGAAGGTTCCTCTGGGTGCAATGTGCCCTTCGCCATCGTCAAGTGTCGAAACCAGGAGAACACTTCATCCTTCTATCCAAGTCTTGCGAGAATAATCATCTGTAAGAGTGAGGTAATATAAATATCCTCCCAAGGAGTTCACAGGCATCATACCAAATATGTCTGAGTGAACCAACTGCAATATATCATAGGTCTTGCTTTGGCTTGAGGGGAATGGTCCCCCTTTGAGCTTTCCTTCAGCACATCCTAGACATACACTTTCTTGCTCTAATCTAAACTCGGGCATCCCAGACACCATTTTTTTTACATCGGGTAGAACTTTATAATGAAGGTGAGCAAACCTCTGATGCCATATAGTTCGAACTGAAGAGATGTGTCACAAGGCATGACACCCAGCAGACTTCCTTCGACCTAATATAATGAATCAACTCCCAACCCAAGAGTAAAAGCATCTTTATAGTTATTTTTCCATACACATACCTTGCCATCGCTAAAGGCCACCTTGTAGCCTTTGTCTTCCATTGTCGAAATGGACACTAGATTCTTTTTGAAATCAGGCACATATAATACATCTTATAAATGGATGGTATTACCCTGATTCAATTGAAGAGTGACATTTCCTGCGCCTTTCACGGGATATTTTGAATTATCACCAAGAACAATTTCCAAGTTGATTTCCTTCTCTATCAGATTATAAAGAGCTTCTTTGTAACCAGTGAAGTGCCTTGAGACACCACTATCAATAAGCCAATTTCCCAGTGAGTCTGGGGGAGCAGTAGTAGATAGAGCTGTTGATAGATAATATTCATCTTGCTTATTGTTAACAATGTTAGATTCATACCTGGAATTTCTTGCCTTCTTGAATGGTTGTCCTCTCCCTTGATTTCTGACACTTCTTTTACCTCTGCCATTTGACCTGTCATTCATTTGATTGCCTTGAGAGGGATTTTGATCATCGTCCCGATGTGAGTCCCTTTTATCAGGGCACTCCCTTGCATAATGACCCGTTTTATTGCAATTGTAACATCATCCTTTTCTTCCACCCTTGGTCCAGCCTTTCCTTTGAATTTTGCCCCAAAATTGTTTCTTCTTTTAGTATAAGAAGAAAAGACAAAGGTATGACATTTAAGTATGGGCATTTCTTGCACTTCCTCGTTTCTTCTTGAATGCATCTGGCCATTAATTCCTCAAATCCAAGAATTACGTTATTGTTGAGAAGAGTAGTCTTGAATATATACCATTCAGATGGCAGTCCTCTAAGAGTTGTGAGTGTCATTTCCCTGTCAGGAATTACTTCCCCAATAGATAGGAGGTCGTTATTGATCTCTGTGATCCTTAAGAAATATGCTTGCACACTATCATCTTTGCCCTTCTTATTTTCTTCAAGCTTATTTCTACGAAGCAAGACTTGATTTGCATCATTAACTTCAAATAAACTCACCAGTCTATCATAGATTTCCTTGGAGGCATTCAGCTCGGAAACATGGGCCACCAAGTGCTTGTCAATAGAGTCCCGAATGATCTTCCTTACTTTGACTTCTCCCTTGGTCCATTTGTTCCTAACAACAGCGAATGCATTTCAAAGAGGCTCAACAATTCCACCTCTCACATAGTCCAACACTTCATGTTCTTCTAATGTTAGATCGAGAGACATCTTCCATCCATGATAGTCAAACTTCTCACAGAGTTTGTCTTCAGCAGGAAAGTGTGTTGAAGACCTCATGATTTCTTTAAGATAGCCTTGCCAACCTTCACTTTGGTGATTACTCTTACTCTTGCTCTTGCTTGGGCTTTGTCTTCACCTTAGCTCTGATATCATGTTAAATTATGGTATGTTCTATGCTTAGAGCAGTTTACTTATTTTTCTTCTTATTGCCCATAGATTACCAATCACATATACATTAAGTAAAGTGCAGATAGAACATTAAATGATCAGCAAAAAACAAGCCAAAACAAGAAACACAAGATGTGGCAGTTAACCAGAGACAAACCCCAATGTGGGGAAACCCTTTGATCAAATCTTCTTTTATCTTCAATAGTTCAACAGAGAGAAAGTACAAAAACTGAATTATGTAATTTTATATCAGCAACAACAAACCTTAGATTAGCAAAGTCAAACTTGGTCAAACTAGTTGAAATTGACCTCTAAAATGCTTGGTCAATTTCCGGTCAACTTGTCCTCAAACAACTTGAAAAAACAACCCTTGAACAACCCCAAAAGTCAATTTGCAGATTTTTGAAGTCAACTTGCAGCCATAAACTAGGGTGGTCAACATCGGTCATACCAAAGGTTAGATCACCTCAGTTTTCATGCCAAAAATTGTGGCCTGCCTAATGGAGGCAACCACACCCAATCCACACTTCCAGATGATCAACGCTGGTCAAAGAGAGGACCCGTTGTCCTAGCATCCTTTCTACATCTTCCTTGCCCTAGAACGTATTCCTTTTAGCGACATGTGTGAGAGAGAGGGGCTCCTTTTATACGTAAGAGAGAGAGAAAAGAAGAGTGAATGAATTGTCCAAATGAGGAGGCTCCTTGTATTTATAAGCAAACGTTGAGGATGAATAGACTTCACTGTTGGGCTTCTGAGCGTACATAAGTTTGTTGGCCGACCTTGACAATTTGTCCATAATGAAAATAAATTCATATCTCAATAAATACTTATCAGATCAAATGATTTGTAGATCATTCCTACACCTCTCGATGAGAGGAATCTAGAAAAAATATCAGAAGCCATCAATAAAATGATCCACATAGTTTGGCATTAGTTGCCAATTTTAACATATCACCTATGGTAAAGTGAGCACTCTGACATGTTACATGGTTGAAGGTGCTTGGCTTGGCTTTTTAAGGACATGTCAAATAGGCATATTCTTGGTGGTACATGTAGTTGAAAGCCATTAAAAACTAGCAAGGTCACACCAATGTTGCACTATGACTAGGCTTCATTAGTACTATGGAACTCTCAAATGACATGAAAAGTCTAACATTGTGACAATCCCCCTTCAATCACATTATCATCCAAAACAATGAGTGTTGTGTTTAAATTAGACAATTTATTCTTAATGGAATATGAAGTAAATTTCTTAACAATCATCATCTAGATTGAATTTTCCATCATTATTAAATATTATTGTGAACCATTACCACTTATCTTTACAAGTATAGGGATATAAAAACAATGAGGTAAAAAGAAGTTTATGAAAGAAAAGACCTAATCACAATAAGAAATTTGTTTTTTTAAAAGTGGCATATATGTTTTATTATGGAGTTATTAAAAGAAAACTATTAACACAACTCTTTGATGATAAAGAAGTAATAGTTTGTAAAAAAAATCATGTACATTTCATAACTTTATGTTCTACATTTGATCATAGAAAGCACAAATCTACATCCAACATATCTTGTGTATAAACACATTTTGTTTCAAAGGAACATTGAACTATTTATAAATTGGAATATGTGCTGCTAGGGTTACCCGCGCTTATACCCACAGTATGCATGTAAAATGCATAAACACACTTGTCCCAGGTATTTAACTCACATAGGAGTCAAATCTTCATTTACTAGGGTTTTAGGCCCCCTTTTATATTCTCATGCAAAATGATTTATAGACTAACAAAGTCTAATCATTAATCCACCTTCTCCTTTACATCAGAACTCAATCACCCTGCTTCACCCTTCTACCGACGCTTTACTCGTTATAAACCCTTTATTCTTTCAATCAAGACTCATTAACCCTTATAACCCTTCATTAACCCTTAGTCGCATATATATCTAACCATACCCACTCTTTAACTTGCTTATGTTATATGCGAACTTAACCATAAAACACTCTCACCGCTTTATTTCTATTATAACTCCTTTATAATAGAAATACACACAAACATTCTAAAATTACCTTTTCTGCACTCTTTAAAGCCTTGCACAGTTTCCAAGGTCTCCCCTTTATCAATGATCACAATCAGCTCCTCCGCGGTTTTTCGTTATCACTAGCTCTATCACATCCAATATGCGATAATGCACTACCGAATCTCAAATATTATTAGCCGCGTCTCAATACTTTATTGCGTCCGCCTTTTCCATATGCCTTGTCGCATTTCCTCTGAGCTCCACATTACACAAGAAAATACACGGATCGTTGCTCCAAAGCTTAAGGCTGGAACTCAAATGGAATTGAGTCCACCTCTATAAGCTTTCGAGTCTGTGCCTTTCAACCATTTCTGAAGCGCTACTCCTTTCAAACTCCGATCAGCAATCAAACTTGCGTTATAACCTCTGTCGTCAATCTATCCTTAATAGATCTGAAGGTTCACCCCGATTTCGGGTAGCCCACAAGTATGGGGTTTAACCGCCCGATAAAGCAGTTTCTCGTCTCCACTACTATGTTATGTGTCGCGCTATGAATGGAATCGAAGCCAAACATAAAATATCGCATAATGTATTTCTTTAGCTCGAAATCCACTTCCATTGTTGCAAAACCACTCCTTCGCTCTTCCGCTTCACTTAAACTTTATACCCATTCTTCAGGTTGTTATGGTTTCAGGTTTTCCTTCAGGGTTTCAGCTTCTGCTCTTCCACTGCTCAACTTCCTTTGAGTTTAACTTCTCTGCAAATTCTCGCTTCGTAACTTCTCCAGAGCTTCACTCTAATCTTCAACTGGATTCAAAAATCCCTTTATGACTCCTCTGAATCATTCTGCTCCTCTGCGTGTTCTTCAGAACTCTGTCTGCAACCCCTGTTACAGAACCTACGAATTCACATAACTTACATGTAATTCATTCATTAAATACTCATTCCACACACTAAAACAGTTAGGAATAAACCCCTATATATATAAATATAAACAAATGATTACATTCGAGACTCTATCTCTCACATAGGCATGATCTTCAATATCAGTGGCCTCCTTTCACTCTGCCTGTAAGCTTACATTTATACCAAAAAGGTTCTTTGAACTAATTCTAGTTCAAATCCTAGATCTACTAAACTGACTCCTAAATGTCCTCTATCCTCTATATCCACTTCTAACTTCATTTAATTCCTAAGAACTCTCTCTAGTTCTTCGAATCATGAAATGCTTTAAGAGTTATAATTGACTTCTAACTCTCGTCATTATTAACCACTCATATTCTCTTTTATTCGAGAGTATTTACAAACATCCTCACACATCTAATTAATTCCTATTCTAATTACTTAAAACCCTAAATATTACATTAATTTGAGACTTAAGAAACCAACTTCCTTAAAGCACATGACACACCTATGTCTACTAAAATATAATGATTTTCCTTGGGTTGAATGCTCCTGCATTAGACTCCCAAAATAGAAAATATTCATAATCTCCTAATCATGTGTCTTCATTTGTTGATAAAAAACCTCCAAAGTCCCAAACTTTAGTTTGTAACTGTCTGAAAGCTCTACACCTTTGTTGTTGTATGTCTATTATTTTATGTTTCATCTTCCTCTCCTTGTCAATCAAGTTCAAATTCTAATTGATCATGCTTCTTATCGCTATCATTTTCCTCCCTATGGCATGTTTCATCATTAGCTGCCATAATTCTTCAATCTCCATCTCCAGTACATCCTTGGATTGGTATATACTTTGCCACTTATTTCTGTCTCTTTCTCTTTGTTTCAGGTTATTGTGGTTGTCCACCAACTCTTCAATCTGTTGTTCTTCTTCTTGGAGTTATCAAATGCTATTACTTACTCTTACTCTTCCTCTCATTCTTACTTGTTCTGTTATTCTTATTGCTTCTCTTTCATCCTTACCCTCTTTCATGATTATTTTTGCCTACACTGAATTATGATTTTCCAGCGTTCTCTCCAGCAGTTGAGCGTCTTTGTTCCATGGATTAAATTCTTCCATAGAATCTTCTTCCATTTTTATTTGACTTCTCATCTTTGCCAAATTTCCTCCAGCATCTGCAACAAAACCTGCACTCACAAAACACTTGTTAAAATAAAAAAAAAAAAACACAAGGCTTTTGTACCTTATCTTCCTTTTGCAACAATTCAATTTGCTGCTCTGATTCTTTCTCCTCTGTTAACACATCAATATGTTGTTTTGAATTCTCAAAAGAACTCTTGAGACTGTCAACTAGTCTCTCTTCCACATCATCTACTCTAATGACGTCTTCTTACTCTTGTTCACTTTAGTGTACTTTTTTTGCAATGTCAATTTGCTAAATTTTCATTATCACCTCCTTTTTCTTATGATTGTCATTCATGACAATTTTTTTTTCTTCCTTTTTCAGCGATTTATCTTGAACATCTGTCCTCAGTGTTTCCAACTCCCTTCTTTGAAAGTCTAATTTTCTATATAACTCAATAATTTCAATTGGAGTAGAATTTGAAAATTTAACACAATTTTCCATACCTTCCTTTGTTATTGATAAATCATCAGATGTCATTTTTCTCTTTGCTAAGTCTTTTGCATAGACTTCTTCTTCCTTAACATATTTTAGTAGACTTCATGTTGTCCCTCTGTAACTCTTCTCCCAAAGTTATCCTTGTCTCATCATCTTCATTAATATTCTCCTAGATTTGTTTTTCATCAATAACATTAATCAAATTCGTTTGATCACACCTTTCTGAGACAATATTCCTTCATTCTTCATCGAAAAAAAAAATTGATTCCTCATCTCTATGATAGCTTCTATAGACTCATCCATAGACTTTTCTTTCTGTATGTAGTCAGATTCTTCTTCTTCTAAGAAGTTCTCCTTGTCACCTTTACTTCTAGATCTTCATCTACTCTGAAGATATCTTCAAAAGGTTGCTTTTCTCTTGCAATACCTGTTATCATACACAAACTATTAGTTTTGAAAACATAAGACCTTGTGGTCTCACGTGATGCTTCAATCATCATATCTCCTTATTCTAAGTTCTCTTTATGACTCAGAAATTCTTCGATGGTCTCCTCTTCAATCTCCTCAAGTCCTTCACTTAGTTGTTTGATATCTTTCCCCAACTATATATGAGACCTATCTATCTCATCTTCTTCCAAAACATAATTTAGATTATGTTTTTCTTCATTCTTTATGACAATATCAACAAATTGTCCTTCTTTACATGTTTCACCTACAAACATACACAAATTTTCAAATTTAAAACCATGTGACCTTTGGCCTCACTTGAAGTTTCAATCTTCAAGTCTTCATCTTCAGTCAGCGTCTCCTCATGTTGTTTTGAACTATCCAATAGTCCATGAGATCTTCACTTGATATTCGTTCTTTAAATTCAGTGTAGTCTTCACTTTCTCCCAGAATTTCTCCCTGTTCTGGTTCACAAATGGACTTTTCCATTTCCAACTCAATTTCCTTGAGTTTTTCCATCAGTGATTTTACTTGCTTTTGTTGCAGCCTTCTCTGCAGCTCATGCCACTTCATTGGCTTCTTCCTCAAGACCCAACCTAGTCTCCGGCTTTCCTAAATTATTCTCCTTAATGCACCGAGTTGTTCAACTCTGCAATCTCCTTGTCAACTTCCTTTTGACTCATCCTCTTGCCATCCTCTTTCTTCATCTTTCTTCATTGTGGTCTTCCTCAAAACCTCTACTATGACTATCAGTAGCCATCTTCTTCTTCTCTCTTCATGAGCTTCTCACTCATTGACTTTGAGCTACATTAAAGCCTCTGCAACAAAAGGTCCTCCTTGTTGCAACTTACCTCACCAAGAACCTCCTTTGAGCACTTCTCTATGCTCCTTTTAGGCTTCAACTCATTTGCACTTCTCAAAAACACAAATGTCCTCTTGTATTTCAATCACAATGAAATACTTGGTTCTAACCACCTCTTGTCTTTACTAACTTCCTTCATTACCTTAGTAATTCTACCTACATCCTTTATGGAATTACTTTTATGAGTTGCAACAACACCTCTGTAGTAATAAGTCGTCTTCTTGCTACATATGCCTCACTAAGCTTCTCTCCTTTGAGCTCAATATTTTAGCATCTCTCTAGTTCTTTTCTTTAGAACCAATTGAGCACTTCTCGCTCTAGATTGATGCAACTTTCACACCTTATGTTGTCCCCTGCATATCAATATATAAACACACATTCTCAAATCAAAACAGAACATATCACCTCACCTTCAAGATCTCAGCATGATCTTGCTTCACCATTCCACCTATACCTTGAATGGATTGTCTTTTGTCTCTTGCATTTGCAAGTTCTGCTACACATCCCCTCTATGGGACTACATTCTGTCAGATTAGAATCTGATCCTTCCTTGCCTGCATACACATCTTTGACACAACTTTGTTCTCAATTCTTTCACATAGAATTTCTTTGCTCTGTTTTAACACTAATTGTTTTAATTACAACTTGGCTCAAATACCAAATGATGCCAAGGTTACCCCCACTTATACCCACTGTATGCATGTAAAATGCATAAACACACTTGTCCCGGGTATTTAACTCACAAAGGAGAAATCTTCATTTACTAAGGTTTTAGGCCCCCTTTTATAGTCTCATGCATAATGATTTATAGACTAACAAAATCTAATCATTAATCCACCTTCTCCTTTACATCGAAACTCAACCACCCCACTTCACCCTTTTATCGGCGATTTACTCATTAACCCTTTATTCTTTCAATCGAGACTCATTAACCCTTAGTCACATATATATCTAACCATAACCACTCTTTAACTTAGGTTATATGCGGACTTAACCATAAAACACTCTCAATGCTTTATTTCTATTATAACTCCTTTATAATAGAAATACACACAAACATTCATAAAATTACCTTTTCCGTACTCATTAAAGCCTTGCACAGTTTCCAAGGTCTCCCCTTTATTGTTGATCGCAATCGGCTCCTCCGAAGGTTTTCATTAACACTGGCTCTTTCAGATCCGATATGTGATAACGCACTACCAGATCTCAAATATTATTAACCGTGCCTCAATACTTTATCGGGTCGGCCTTTTCCATATGCCTTATCACATTTTCTCCGAACTCCACATTACACAAGAAATACACGGAACATTGCTCCAAAACTTAAGGCCAAAACTCAAATGGAATTGAGTCCACCTCTATAAGCTTTCGGGTTCGCGCCTTTCAACCATTTTCAAAGCACTACTTTCAAACTCCAATCAGCGATCAAACAAATTGTGTTATAACCTCTGTCGTCGATCTATATTTAATAGATCTGGCAGTTCACCCCGATTTTGGGTAGCCAACAAGTATGGGGTTTCACTGCCCGATAAAACTATTTTCCCTCTCAACTACTCTGCTACGTGTCACATTATGAATGGAATCGGAGCCAAAAATAAAATACCGCTTACGGTATTTCTTCCACCCGAAATCCACTTTTACTGTTGCAAAACTACTCCTTTGCTCTTCCGCTTCACTTAAACTTTATGCCATTTCTTCAAGTTTCTATGGTTTCAAGTTTTCCTTTAGAGTTTCAGCTTCTGCTTTTCCACTGCTCAACTACCTCTCAGCTTTAACTCCTCTGCGAATTCTCGCTTCGCAACTTCTCCAAATCTTCACTCTGATCTTCAACTAGATTCAAAGATCCCTTTATGACTTCTCTTAATCATTATGCTCCTCTGTGTGTTCTTTAGAACTCTGTCTGCAACCCCTGTTACAGAACCTACAAATTGACAAACTTACATGTAATTCATTTATTAAATATTCATTCCACACACTAACAGAGTCAAGAATAAACCTCTGTATACAGAGGTATAAACAAATGATTACATTCGAGACTCTATGTCTCTCACATAGGCCTGATTTTCAATATCAGTGGCCTCCTCTTTTCACTCTGCCCGTAAGCTTACATTTATACCAAAAAAGTTCTTTGAACTAATTATGGTTCAAATCCTAGATCTATTGAACTGACTCCTAAATGTCCTCTATCCTCTGTCCATTTCCAACTTCATTTAATTACTAAGAACTCTCTCTAGTTCCTCGAATCATGAACTGCATTAAGAGTGATAATTGACTTCTAACTCTTGTCATTATTAACCACTCATGTTCTCCTTTATTCGAGAGCATTTACAAACATCCTTACACATCTAATTAATTCCTATTCTAATCACTTAAAAGCCTAAATATTACATTAATTTGAGACTTAAGAAACCAACTTCCTTAAAACACATGAACCCCCCATGTCTACTAAAATACAATGATTTTCCTTGGGTTGAATGCTCCTGCATCAATATGATAAAGTGGTAGATTCAAATCATATCAATCCATCAATTGTGGATCAAACCCCAAATCGATTCTTGACCTCAAAACGATACACCAATACACTTCAATAAAAACAAGTTGCAACCCTTCAGCCCTACAGCAATACTTTATACACTTATAACTAAAACCACAACACTTGGTAAGCTTTCCCAACTTCCTTCCTCTTACTTACTTAAGAGCGAGCTCATCCCATGAGCTCAACTTCCCCTTCGACTTCAATTTTCTTCTATTTATGTGGTGGTGGAGTCACTTGCCTAACTCAATATCCATCTCTTTTATATATATGAACCATCCTCTAACAAAACAATGTGTCCCTTCATTTGGGCGTTAAGTCATCCCATCCTTCGTTAAGTCATCCCATCCTTCGTTAAGTCATCCCATCCTTCTTAAGCCGAACATACTTGGAATCCCAAATTTAACGTCACATTCTTCAATTACTTGCCTTCAATTAGGCATGCCTTATCTCGATTAGGTAGCCTCATCTCAATTGAGTGCAACCTCGTAGCCATCACAACTCTTGTGTTCGCACGTTTCCCTACATGTCTTCATTGACTCATCCCACTCGCAAGCTATGCGCTCGATTGAGATGTCAGCGAGCTATGTGATATTAGGCAAAACGAGGTGACTCGTGGGCTTGACAATAAGGGTGTTGATATGATTTGTTGATATGATTTTATGGCAACAAGGGAACAACTACAGTCTATAGCCAAGAAATGATGTTTGATTTGATATCCCTATTGGGAGACTGTGGACCTTTTGTTAGTTTGCTAATCACTTGTTGAACCAATCCTATTTTATAACAATTGCTTGTAGAATCTACTGATACTTAGGTTCTTTACTATGCTACTTGTGTATTAAAAAAGAGTATCATTATTTCATAGATTGATGAATATTGCACTATTGTTATGTAAAACAATTCTTTCATGGTTTATTGGAAACCCTAACTCATAATTGCACCCTAAGTGTAAACTCCCCAAGAGGGTAGGGATATTAGAAACCCTAGCTCATAATTGCACCCTAAGTGTAAACTCCCCAAGAGGGATATTACATAAAATGATGTTTGATTTTATGGCAACAAGGGAACAACTACATTCTATAGCCAAGAAATGATGTTTGATTTGATATCCCTATTGGGAGACTGTGGACCTTTTGTTAGTTTGCTAATCACTTGTTGAACCAATCCTATTTTATAACAATTGCTTGTGGAATCTACTGCTACTTAGGTTCTTTACTATGCTACTTGTGTATTAAAAAAGAGTATCATTATTTCATAGATTGATGAATATTGCACTATTGTTATGTAAAACAATTCTTTCATGGTTTATTAGAAACCCTAGCTAATAATTGCACCCTAAGTGTAAACTCCCCAAGAGGGTAGGGATATTAGAAACCCTAGCTCATAATTGCATCGTAAGTGTAAACTCCCCAAGAGGGATATTACATAAAACTCTTATTGATGATTAACACGTGGATCAAGTAATTTATACCCTTTAACATCTTTTGGTATGTCCATTGCCTCACGTTTCTCATTGTGGATGTGGCCCCAAGCATTACACCCAAAAACTCTAAGATGGCCAATAGAGGGTTTTCCATCTACTCCAAGCTTCTTATAGGATCACCCTTGGACAACTTTGTGAGTGTAGTTTTGAACATAGTTAGGAACAATTGATGGCTTCAACCTTAAACTATGGAGCAAGACCTCCAAACTAGATTATGCAATTTGCCATCTCCTTCAAGGTACAATTCTTCCTTTCAAGAACACATGTTTGTTGTGGATAGTAAGGCACAATATGTTGCAATTAAATACCCTCCCAAGCACAATAGTCTTCAAATTTGTGGTTGACATATTCATAGTCATTACGTGTCTATAAACATTTGACAAGGTTTCTAGATTGCTTTTCAATTGAAGCTTTGAACATAAGTGTCAAAAGCCTCACTTTTGTTCTTTAAAAGATATGCACATGTGTTCATTTGACAAGGTTTTCTAGATTACTTTTCAATTGAAGCTTTGAACATAAGTGTCAAAAGCCTCACTTTTGTTAATCGAAAGGTATGCACATGTGTGTTTGGTGTAGTAATCAATGAATCAAAGCAAACAATAGGCTCCATGGGATTTTCCTTTATCAAAAGTATCATAAGGTTGCTTGACAAAAACATATCAAAAGTATATGCACATGTGTGTTTGGAGTAGTAATCAATGAATCGAAGCAAATAGTGAGCTCCATGAGATTTTCCTTTATCAAAAGTATCATGAGGTTGCCAAAAACACACATCTAGTGCAAACACCATCATAAACGAGATAAGTGTAAGATCAATGACCATATTTTGCTTAATTTAAGTGACTCAATCACTCATGCCATAATTTACTTGTTTGAGCGAGCGAGTGTAGGACATTCCACCACAAAGCGAGAAAATTTATACAAATGTGCATGATGGTCCACTTTTCTTATGGCAACAATTTGTGAGGGATCCTCAACTACACAAACAATAATACAATTAGAAGGAAACAAGATGTTTTCCCTAAACCAAAATTTGCAATCTAATAAATTGAGAGCAAATTAGCTAGATGATTGTGAGGGATCCTCAACTCCACAAACAATAATAGAATTAGAAGGAAACAAGATGTTTTCCCTAAATCAAAATTTGCAATCTAATAAATTGAGAGCAAATTAGCTAAAAGATTAAAAACATATAGAACATTGTTAATCATGTCATCTATCATTTAAATGATTAGAAGGAAACAAGATGTTTTCCCTAAACCAAAATTTGCAATCTAATAAATTGAGAGCAAATTAGCTAAAAGATTAAAAACATATAGAACATTGTTAATCATGTCATCTATCATTTAAATGTACCCTTGCCCATGAACAACCAAAGGTGAAGAGTTGTCCACAAGAATATGCTCTATATTGCATAATTTTATGGAAGTAAACAAATTTTTATGTGCATCCATCCAAGTGGGGAGAAAGTTACAATAATAGAGAGAGCTTTACTATTTCCTATATCATTGCTACAAGAAAATGGATTGACATTTAAATTGTGAAAATGGATTTGACATTTAAATTGTGTTTCTTCATTTTAAAAGACAAGGCAACCAATTTCTTAAAGCAATGAAAATTTAGAAGACATCCTCTTCCATGAAAGCCACATTCGAGAGGACTTCTCTTGCCTTCAAAATCTTGCTTAGTTAATTGAGATGTCCAAAATAATATGCCCTATATTGCATAATTTTATGGAAGTAAACAAATTTTTATGTGCATCCATGTAATGGGCTGCTCTAGAATCAAATATCCATTTGAGTGGGGAGAAAGTTACAATAATAGAGAGTGCTTTACTATTTCCTGTATCAATGCTACAAGAAAATGGATTGACATTTAAATTGTGTTTCTTCTTTTTTAAAAACAAGGCAACTAATTTCTTAAAGCAATGAAAATTTAGATGACATCCAAAAGGCACATTTAAGAGGACTTCTCTTGCATTTAAAATCTTGCTTAGTTAAGTGATTTGAATAGCTGCACTCCTTTATGCTTTGAGTTTGTTTCCCTTTAGATGCCGTTTTATGTTATAGCCTTGAATTTGAAGATAGTTTAGCTACACAAACATGAGACTTGTAATTTCTAGAGCAAAAGCACCCATTCGGATGAGTTTATCTTGTTCATTTATAAGTTTTAAAAAATCAAAAGCATATATTACAAAATTTGGACACAAAGACATTCTTAGTTGAATAAAATGTAAAAAGAAACACTAAATAGAGCTCACCTAACTTGGAGAACACTCACAAAATGAGTTGTTCATCCTTTTTATCAATATTGCATTCTTCAAATTAAAGCCGAATAGATTTAAAATTGAAAATGAAATCTTCAATAGTATCAAACCTAATACTTCATCACAGCGATAATGTCTTTTAGGCTATTCACATTTTGTGTAAAAATTTCTTCTGTACCATTAGTAGCCCTGTATAGTTCTGAGGACTTAAAACGGACAAAGACAACTTATCTGTCAAGGCAAGCGAAAAAAATAGTAAGAGATGAGTAACCACATGCTCAAGCGAAAAAACAAGGTACTATATCACTCCAAAATTCCAAAAGAATATCCCCTGCAACATTCCGAAAAAAAATATTTTAAGGGCACATCCGACTTTTATGAAGGCGATTTCGAATCACTTAATGAGATATTTATTTAACCTATACTTCAAAAACTAAACTCAAAGGTTATCGCTGAGCGATTTGCTGGGGCCCAGAAACTGAGCTGCTCGATTTGCAAGAAAGGGCACAGGGATCAAGAAGAAAGCCGCAGGGATCAAGAAGAAAGCAGCGCCGTGTGAGAACTGCCACAAGGAGAGTACCCTCTTAAAAAAAGAGAAAATGGAACAGCAGCTGCAAGCAATTTCCCAGAGAAACGTCGTCGTGCCACGAACAGGTGTAGCGGGAAGATGGTGCTGCAGCGATTCAGCAACGCCCAGATCTCAAAACAAAGGCAGGCAGCCAAGGTAAGATGGAGGAAGCTTTTTCTTTCAGAGAAAAAAAAACTCAAAACATGGAGAACACTCACAAAATGAGTTGTTCATCCTTTTTGTCAATATTGCATTCGTCTAATCAATGCCGAACAGATTTAAAATTGAAAATGAAATCTTCAATAGTATCAAACCTAATACTTCATCACAGCGATAATGCCATTTAGGCTATTCACATCCTGTGTAGGGATTTCTTCTGTACCTTTAGTTAGTAGCCCTGTATAGACCCTTACTCTACAATACAAAAACCATAGACCCTTGCTCTACAATACAGAAACCATTTCAGATTTTCCAGTAATGTAGTTCTGAGGAGTTCAAACGGACAAAGACAACTTATCCGTTATGGCAAGCGAAAAAAAAATGCTAAAGAAGAGACAAATAACCACATGAGCAAGCGAAAAAACATGGTACTAAAGCAGCCTGCTAGGTGTGACCCGCAAGCGAAAAAACAGGGTACTAAGTCAGCCTGATAGGCGTGACTCCTCCAACATTCCCCAACAAATAAAATAAATAACAAAACAAAAACAAACAAACAAAAAATCTTGAAGGGCTCATCCGACTTTTAAGAAGGTGATTTCCGAACACAAAAAAATGACTTCTTGAGATATTTATTTAACCTTTACGTCAAAAACTAAACTCAGCTTATGGCTGAACAATTTTCTGGCGCCCTCAAACTGAGGGAATCGATTTACAAGAAAGCGGGCAGCGATCAAGAGGAAAGCCGCGCCGTGTGAGAACTGTCACAAGGATAGAACCCTCTTTTAAACACACGAGTAGCAGCTGCAAGCAATTTCCCAGAAACATAGTCATGCCACGAACAGGGGTAGCGGAAAGATGGTTCTGCAGCGTTTCGGCAACGGCCAGATCTCAAAACAAAGGCAGCCAACGTAGATGGAGGAAGCTGACACCTTGCAGTTCTGATACCATGTAAAATCAAACTACTTACAGCAGGATAAATATCAAGCTTAACCTCCATACAGACGGGAGGATATATATAAAGCTTATCCTCCTTACAGACAGCAGAACGCAGAAAAAGAACAGAAACACAAAAAAAGGAACAAGAGAATCGATTAAATAAAGAGAAACATCCTCCATTCATAGCAAACTGGGAGGAGTCCAGCAATTGAGAACGTGGATAGCAAATATAATAATTTAGCTAAGTGATCTTAAACCGAGCATGTACACTAACATACAAAAGTAAAAATTGTGACAATAGAGGGAAAATGCCTGAACTTACCTTGTAATAGAAGGGATTTTGAAGAAAGCCATGGGAATATGTCCAGAGATGAAGGGTGGACATTGTTTAAGAGAAGAAATTTGGGGAAGGCAAAGAATACAGAGGATATTACCAAACAAGTTGCTATAAAGGCACTGTAACCTTTTGACTTGATGGCGAATTATTTTTTTTGGCAAATCCTCCATATCCTCCAACAAAGAAAACTCTTCTGCTAAACAACTCCCACCCCTCGCCTGTGGCAATCAAACCCATATGTTGCTCGAGAGGGTTTGAGAAGACGTGTTCTCCTTCCTTTCGAGATGAAGACAGGTGATAATCTTCCGCCGAAGTGGCAGCTCGGAGGGCATTGTGGGATTTCAAGAACAAGCCACCGCCTTCCTTTTTTCACTCGCCACAGAAGCCACGGATACGCGGTTGCGCTGGTTGGGAAGATCGATCCGTGTATGTGTTTTGGCATTTACTTTTCCTCCGGCTCCGAAGGAAAACAAGCCACTGATCATCGCTCCGAACCACAAGTAGCGCTCGAAGGTATCAATGTTGAAATACAGAGATAGTATGTATAGGACCGTGAAAGAGCGGAGAGACTTGAAAACCCTAACCCTAGAGGTGCAGATGAAAACCCTAACCCTAGAGGTGCAGATCTCTCTCGAATGCTTGTTGGTGTAGTACTTTACCTATAAGATCGGAGAAAGGCCATCATTCATTCTTATTGCGCAAAGAGATTAATTATGTTTTAATATAGTTTTATATTTTCACTGGTCAAACTGAATATTTATATTTATATATATAAGTGTATTTTTCATATTATATAAAATTAAAAATGTTTAATGTTTACCACTTTGGGTAAAAATTAAAAATGTTTCCAAGTGGTAATACAATTGGCAAAAAGTACGTGGTATATATTGGACTTTTACATGAATATTCCAACCCTCTTCAAAAAAACATGTTACCAAGTCATTATATATTTAATTGATCAAAAGTTTAATCCCATACCTATTTCCATTTCCAACTTCCCAAAAAACAAAACAAAACCTATACAATTAAGATTTATAATTAAATCTGTGTAATTATTCTTAATTTGTTATATATTCAAGTGATCAAAACAAACTTCCTAAACAAACCAAACAAAATATATAAAATTAATAATTATAATTAAATCTGTGTAATTATTTTTAATCTGTTATATATTCAAGTGATCAAAATATGTTGGCAAGTCATTATATATTTAATTAATCAAAAGTTTAATCCCATACATATTTCCCTTTCCAACTTCGTAAAAAAACAAAAAAACATATAAAAATTAATAATTATAATTAAATATGTGTAATTATTCTTAAATTTGTTATATATTCAAGTGATCAAAAGTTCAAAACATATCTCACTCACCAACTACCCAAGGAAAAACAAAGCAAAACATATAAAATTAATAAATATAATTAAATTTAGACTGTCTCACCCACCAACTTCCCAAAAAAACAAAGCAAAACATATAAAAACATATAAAATTAATAAATATAATTAAATCAGACTAAATTCTTCTTAATTTGGGATTTATGAATGGTAAAGAAGGATATCTTTTCAATTGTATGTAGGTTAAGTTTATGATGTTTTTTTACTTATTTTTATGAGAAAAGATGTGATTAGCTGAAATTGTAAATAGAGGTACAAATATTTTATAAGGACTAAAACTTTGAAAAAAAATATGTAATATTTTAGTCTAGATTGAATTTGTCAAATTTTGTTATTAAAAAATTGGAAATTTTTTTATTTAGGTAAAAATTTAAATTAATCAGGATTTATTTTGAATTCATTAAATGAATTTAGATTTATTTTAAATTTATATTTATTAAGAATTGATTTATCTTAAATCTAAATTTATTAAATATAAAGGGATAATTTTTTTAATATGTAACTTTTTTAATTATTTAATTCTATATCATGTATTGATTCTTTTATATTAAAAAATTTACACATTAAAAATTGTATCCCTTTCCATGATTGATAAATTCAAGGCTAAAATGAATTTAGGCTAATTTAAATTTTTTTACCTATGATAAGAATATGTATGTATGAAGGTGTTATTACTTATTTATTATTTTATTTAATTGTGTTATTAAAGATGAAGTGGACTTGTATTTTTGTAAAAAAATTAATGTAATATTATGTTTAGTTCATTTGTTATTCGTTCATAATAAGCTTTATTCCATATTAAATTGTAAAGTATCTCAATACTCTTGTTGTGCAATTAAATTCATATATGTTCAAGAAATTTGATCAAATGATGAAAAGTGTGTTTTTATTATTTTGTTAGATTTAGTGTCTTATCTTATCATGAGTGTCCCTTATCATGCTTTGTGTGGAGTGTGTAGAGGAACAAAAAGTATAAACCAACTCTTGGTTAACTTGAACAGTTTTGAGAAAAAGGGGTGAGTACTAGCTAGATTGAAACAGAAATTTAAAATTGACCCATTCAACCTTTCAACATTAGGATACTCATCTTCTTATGGAAATGACATCAAAAGAGTAACTTATCTTTTATGTATGGATGTATTACATGTGGATTATTTTGAAATGTATGGCTTTGATCCTTTGAGGTTGCTTTGGGTTTGGGAATGTACGTGGTTTTGTAAGACTTTCTCAATCTTTCAACAATTTGTTGTTGGTTGGAGGAGGGTTCCACTAGTTTGAGGAGGGTTCCATTGTGTATTATTGTGCTTTGGCTCAAGACGTGGAGAATCAGTGAAGGTTTGGTCTCTATTTCTTACCAATTAGAAGCACACAATCTAACATTGGTTGAGGATGGCATGCAATAGTCACTCTGGACATTGTTTATTGTGTAAGTCTCCCAACCATTGACGCACTCAAAGGAGAAGTTTGTCTCATAGTACATATCCAAGTTGCTATTTGCCATTCCAATAATAAATAGCCTATCAAATTGAGTTTCAAAATGTCAAAAATGTAAAAATGTTAGATGTTGTGCCATGTCATGGTAAGCAAATTGAAATACTAGACATAAAATGCAATACTATGTGAATTTTCTTGAGTCTTACCAAGAGCTCTTACTCTTTGGTTTCTCATATAAAGGCTTCAATTGGGTTTGCTCCCACTGCAATCAAGAACAAAGGCATTGTTCTTCCTACACCTAGAAATTTTGGAGATGGGCGATGTTGAATTGATACACCAGTTACAAGAAAACATCAAGCAGAAAGCTCTAAGTGATTACTTCTTTTTAAATTGTTAGGTTTATTCAATGTTTTGCAAGATAGTTTTGCTCGTAAATTAGTTTGTTAAGAGATAAACTAGTTGACTACATGGTTATACTTTTGAGACTTTTCAAACCAAAAAGCTAGTTTACAAGGATATATTTTGTAATTTTGAGACTTCCTAAAAGCCAAACTACTAAAAAGTCCTCTTTGATTTGTATTTTTCTATTACAAATTACATTGTTTTAGTTATAAAAATAAAGCATACGGAGGGAGAGAAATCATTGAAATTTTGTAAATAAGGGAAAGTTACTAACACATTGTTTAAATTCAAAACATTTAGGAATTAGTTATGACCAAAAAATGGTGAAATGAGTCTAATTTTGGTGGTGGGAAGAAATGGTCATTAACCTCCCCACCCAAGTTCAATTCCTGTAAGTGACATGTTGAGCTTTTAAATGAATATAGTGTGGGTTGGTATGGTTACTAGCAATCTCACTCACTTTTCAAAATCTCAATCTCAATCTCAAACCAAGATATCTAATAATTAATGAAATTTTAACAAATCTTTTAAACAAACTTGTGAAATACAAGTAATGAGGACATACTCCAAGAAAACTAAGGAAAACTAACAATGATGTATGCAATGAGAATAGGTATAGATACCAATGATTTAGTAGAGATTTAGTAAGTCAAAATGGGAATAGATTTGGACTATAAACTAGGGTTGCATCAATTAAATGTAATAGGGATTCCCAAAGTAATTAAAAATACTTATATATGTAGGTGGATTCATTGGAAGAAGGTTTATTAGTGGTTGCCTCCCTTTTAATATACATTAGAGACATCTTAAATAAATTTGACCATAAATTTTTTTCATAAAACTGAAGCAATAACAAAGTCATAGATTATCTAGCAAATATGGTTATCGAAGCAAACTCTAAATAAATCTTGTTTTCTAAGTAATGATAAAAAATTTATTATCATGACGTGAGAAAAAAGCTTGTTCAACTTATTAGCATAGATACACAACTAAAACAAAAACCTAATGTCAATCATACTCAAAAAGGTTAAACACATACTTGTAGATTAGGCCTCCAACCAATGCAAAAACAAGGAAAAGGGATAAAAGCATAAATAACAACAAATCAATTGCATTAAGGACACTTGAATGGGTATGTTGATTACAATGGTGAATAAAAGATAGACTATCATATACCCTTTTTTAGATTTTGTTGAGGCTATCATTGATAGATATAGTGTGTAAACTTGGGTGAACCTAATGATTAAGAACATGTGCTTCCTCCTTGAAGCTTATATGTTGAAAACCAAAAAGGGGAGAATTTGTACATGTTTGATTAATGTTGGCCCATTGCGATGAGGCTTACGGGGTAGGCACCCCCCCTAGCCTGGGACCCTCATATGATCATTAATAGAAGTGTCTCCAAATGCATCGGCCCTTGCCAAGTCACAAATTTCTACTAGTATTGAAAGTCCACAAGTCAATACTAGTTACAAAGTGAGGGGACCTTGAAAGCATGTCAGCAATGAATCCACCGGATCATTGATAGGGAGTCCCCCACGATCAAGATATTGTCTAAATCCATCCATTTGGAGCATTGGAGGGCTCCCCATAATGCAAGCAGCTCAACCCGGCAATTATCTCCAACACCAGCATACCAATAGAATCTATTGTGAACAGAAGGGTCCAATTTGAGAAACACTCCACAATCTCAATCCTCGCCCAAGGAAGCACCATCAAAGTAGTAGATCCGGAATTTGCCCTCCAAATCAACAAACGAAATGGATCTAGATGTGGCCTTTGGAGACTAGGGACCGACTTCCATAAATAATGTGGCAATCCAAAGGGAGGCATTCATTGAGTTGGAAGGAATGCCTTCAAATATCAGTTTGTTTCGAGTAATCCAAATACCCCACAAGACATATAGAGGGACCACTTTATAAGTTTTAGCTTGGAAAGACCAGGACCCAATGCACGTGTGAATGGAGGAGAGGTCAGTATAGACATTGATACCAAGGAGGAGAGGGACCTCAATCCAAATGGCAGCAACAAAGGGGAAATGCATAAATAGATGGGAGCAGTCCTCAGAGTCAATATGGCATAGTGAACATCTACAAGGCCCCACAAACCCTATTTTCATCAATTGGTCCCAGGTTAAGATGCGATTGTATAAGACCAACTAGGAGAAGCACTTGATTTTTAAAGGGACATCCCAAACCTAGAAATTTGTGGTGCAGTCAACGAGGGGAAGAGTGTGATGTTGAAAGAAATGTAGGCATACACTTCCTTAGTCGTAATCCGCTCATTCAATATCTGCCCACCCCAGACAAGTTGATCTGGACAATGGGAGAATGTGATGCCCACCTGTGTGAGAAGACAACAAAAAGATTCCTAATCTGCAACCAAGTCGTCTAGAATATTGATCTGTCTAGCATGAGGCCAACCCATATAGTAGAAAAAGGAGTGGGATCGTCCATTTTGAGGCTAGCCAAATTATGAATTCCCTATTGGTTAAGTATGTGAATCAAGGGCACTGGTAATACATGGCAACCCAAAATACCCTTAATGGCATCCCTACCAACAAGAATTTGTTGCCTATCACCTACCAACCACCGAAGATTGTTGCCACCGAAGATTGTTGCAGAGCCACTGAACATCATGTATGAGACTACGCCAGATATATGGCGTGTTGGAATTCGAGGGCGCCCCATCCTTAACCCATTCCTCTAGGCCTTGAAAGTGGATAATTTAGTGAACTGAATGGTCTTCCAAAGGCCCCTTTCCCTGAATGTCCTCCACAGGTTCGTAGTCATTAGGGCAATGTTGAATATTCTGAGATCCAAGATGCCCCAACTGCCCATCTTGACAAGCTAGAAATCGTACTAAGGGCTACAAGGTTAATTTTTTTGTGGGCATGCACCTGAGCAAATGAACTTAGCAACAATGGAGTCCAATTTATGAATTATGTACTGAGGAATGTAAAAGAGATGCATCGAGAAAACAGGTAGGCCTTGTAACACCGCCTTGGTCATGATGACCCTGCCCCCCAACAACAACCATTTATGGTCCCATCGGGTAAGCATCTTCTTGAATTTGACGACAATCCAATCCCAATTAGGTAATTTGTAATTTGAGGGTTTTAAGAAGCATCCCAAGTATTTAAAGCCCTCTGATAATGGGCAAGATGTTAATGCCAAATAAATTCAAAATTTCATAAATCTCCACCAGATTTCCATCATCCGAGATGAGCTCTGTTTTGGAGTTGTTGATACACAACCCAGAGGCATTGCCAAATTTCACAAAAGTCATGTCAAATAATGGCCATTCTGGAATGTTTGCAGCACCAACACATAGAATGTCGTCCACAAATAACAGATGGGATAGAATGCAGATCCTGGAAATCCCACAACCATAAATATTACCAACTTCCCTTGTGGCATAGATTTCCCTACTAAAATCGTCCATGACAATAATAAATAGTAAAGGAGACAAAGCGCAACCTTGTCTGAGGCCTTTGTGAATCTTGAAAAGCTCAGTAGGCACCCCATTGATGAGGACGACCTTTGAAGCTGATGATATGCATGCCTTGATCCATGAAACATGTCTGTGTTTGAACCCAATTTTATACAAGATCACGTTGAGAAATTCCCAATATACACAGTCAAAGGCTCGGATAAGGTCGATTTTCATGAGACAGGATTTTAATTTCCTCATCTTGATCGAATGTATACATTCTTGTGTTATTGCCATCGCATCACGAATCCTCCTGTTGGACAAGAAACCAAACTACTCCAAAGATATATGACGTACAATCCTTCATCCCTGTAGTTATACTTTGCTGACATATAACTAAAACCACAACACTTCATAAGCTTGCCCGACTTCCTTCTTCGCATGTCTCTTAAGAGTGAGCTCATCCCATGAGCTTGACTTCCCCTTCAACTTCAATTTTCTTTTGTTTATGCAATGGTGAGGTTGCTTTCCTAACTCAACATCCCTCTTCTATATATATGAACCATCCTCAAACAAAATGGTGCAACCCTTCGTTTGTGTGTTTGAGCTGACCCATCCTTCTTGAGCCAACCATACCTAGAACCCAAAATTTAACGTTGCATCTTTCATCACATTCTTCGATTAATTGCCTTCGATTGAGTGTGCCTCATCTCGATTGGGCACACCTCATCTTGATTGGGTGTGCATCGTCACCATTGCAACTCATGTGTGTTCCCCTTCATTTCTTCACCGACACACTCGGGCGCTCGATTGAGATGTCAGCTCGTGTGGAATTGGGCGCGCTTGAGGTGACTTGTGGGCTTGACATCCTCCTCCACCTTGAGTCAACAATTGGTGCCTAGCGACTACTTCTTCCTCAAACTGCTCAATCTCCATCTTCCATCTCCATAGTGATTCTTCTGCTTCCCATCTATCTTCCTCTAGTGCATCCTTCCAATGCACGAAGTACTCTTTGTTCAGGTTGCTCTCGACTCTAGTAGTTTTGTAGTCAAAAATCTCCTCCAAAACCATATCTGAACAGTCCACTATTAAGGTTAGTCCACACAGTGGTACTGTTCTCTCAAGATCACCTGTGTCTAACCCACACTTCTCCAACTAACTTATGTGGAAAACAGGATGCTTGGAACACATGTGGCGAAGCAACTCAAGCTCATAAGCAATTTCCTCAACCCTCTTCTTCACCTGATATAGACCCTCAAACTCCCTATTCAAAGACTTTGACATCCCCTTCGGTGGCGGAAATTTCTCCTTCATCACTTCCAACTATGAGTCGATACGCTCGATTTGACTATTTTTTTGCAGATGGAAACTCAAACTGAGTAGCAACTCTATCCCAACATACTTGACCAATGTGGTCCAAACATTCCCAGTGAACCTCGTATCTCTTCTTTCACAATAATCAACGACAATCCCCAATACTTCACAACATTCCTTATGAAAAGCTTGATTGTCTTCTCTGCCCACAAGGTATCTTCGTCGGTATGAAGACAACATACTTGGAAAAACGATCAACAACGAGCATAATCCCATTATACCCCTACACTTGCAATAATGGTATGATGAATTCCATCGACATAGTTGTCCATAGCCTCCTGAAATCAGTAAAGGATACAACAAACCTCCCTATCATTTGGTGTCTAATTTTCCTTAGTGGCAAATGATGCAAGTTTGAACATAATCCTCCATATCCTCTCTCATACATTCCTAGAGGTAGCCTCTCTTTAGTAATGCCAAAGTTCAACATTGCCCTAGGTGGCCAACCCATGGAGAATCGTTACACTCCTACTTCCTAAGTCCTCACAACCAAGGAACATAGAGACGGTCACCATAAACAAGAGTCCAATTTGCATGAAAAAATTCATGACTTTCCTTCTTTCACCTGCTTCATGATGCTCTCCGCCTGAGCATCGATCTCCAACCTTGCATGAATTCAACTTTGCAACACCTCATTCACTTGAATTTGGCTCTCTTCCAGTATAGCACAATCCTCTTCTTCCCCAATTACAGCCAATTGTGCCTTCCTACTGAGGGCATTTGTGATGCCATTGATGTTTCCTAACCTATACTCAATCATCGTGTCAAACTTCGCCAAGAAATCTCGCCAACGAGCTTGCTTCATTGATAATCTAGAGGCGAAGATGCAAAGTAACTCGCTACAACATTGTCGGTTTTGATGACAAATGGTTTCCCAATCAAGTAATGCCTCCATACCTAAAGACAATGAATGATCGCAATCATCTTCTCATGAACCAAGTACCTTCCTTCCCTGTCCTACAACTTCCTACTTTCATAAGCTACCGGATGTCCATCCTCCATGAGAACACCACTAACCACAAAATCTGAGGCATTCGTGTGCACTTCAAACGGTTGCTCAAACCCGAGTACCTTTAGCAATGATGTGGTCACCATCCTACGCATCAACTCTTTAAACACTTCACGCCACCTCCATCCATTTCCATCAATTGCCTTTCAACAAATCTATTAGTGGTGCAACAACCTTGGAATAACCCTCTACAAACCTTCACTTGAAGTTCGCCATTCCTAGGAAGATCCTTCATGTACATTCTTAGGTTCCTCCCAGTCTTCAGTAGCATGGACCTTTTATGGGTATATTCGAATACATCCTTAGCTAATCCAATGTCTAAGAAATGGTACTCATATTGAGTGAACATGCACTTCAACTTCTTTAAGTACAATTGATTCTTCCTCAATGCCTCAAATACTAGGTCCAGTGCCTCTTATTCCCCTCCATGTTGTTAATGTACACCATTATATCGTTCAGTCATACCACCACAAAAGAATCCAAGTATGGACGCAGTACATCGTTCAGTAGGAGCGTTACACAACCATAATGGCATGGCCAAGAACTCATAGCTTCCATATCTCATAACCATCATTGTCTTCTTCTCATCGCCTTCCACAATCCACACCTGATAATACCCATGTCTGAAATCAAGCTTTGAAAACACTTTGGCCTTCACCAACTTGTCGAAGCAATCTACTGCAAGTGGAAATGGACATTTTTTCATGATAGTTTGTTTGTTCAAAGCTCTAAAGTCACAACACATATGTAACTCATTCATGTCTTCCTTCTAAAAGTAATCAGGGCACCATAGGGGGAACTGTGAAGGTCAGATAAAGCCTACTTCAACCAACTCCTTCAACTGGCGCTTCAATTCCTCCATCTTCGATCTGGACAATATGTAAAGAACTTGTGCTTGTGCTTGTTTCCTCGGCTCCAACTCAATATGGTGGTCAATTATGTGCCTAGGTGGGAGTACTCTCGACAACTCATACGACATTAGATCTCCATACTTGTCCTAAACATCATAAATCTCACAATTGGAATGGTCATCCCTGTTGAGAATTATAGGGTATCTAGATTGCGAGATTTCTCTTCGATGATAACGGCTTGTGAATGCTTTTTACTTCTTTAGATTAGGATCTTCTCTTTAGTTAGATTATTACAATGTTCTTCATCAAACAACTACCAAAGCATAAACAATAAAGAGACATGAGACACAGAATATTGGCGATTAGCCTGGGCCAAAACCTCTCCAACTTGAGAGGAAAACCCAAACAAATTCTTCTTCTTATAGAGACTTCAATTAACGAATACCAAGACCATAACCAAGACCCTTGACACAACAACCTCTCCAAGACCAAGTCACAAGCCTTCTTAGTCTTGTTTGCACTCCAGGAAACTCTCCTAGGTTGTAGCTCGGAGATGCCTGGTAACATATAATCGTCAATATTGTTCTCTGAACTATTAGAATAAATGATGGTTCAGATCAAGTTAGATAACCATTTCAGCTTTGTTTTCACTCAAGACATGCATGAACACTCTTAACAACACAAGGCTTTAGACCACTAATGCTCAAGAGTTTGCAGATGTAATGGATAAATGGAGAATGCTTAACTATACCAGCAGATTACATATATGACAACACATGTAAATGGCTAGTTACAGGCAGCAAAGAAGCTTGCAAATCTAATATATCAAAGCGGAGATAAGATGGCAGTTATCTGCCCTCAGATACACAGAGAACATGAATAGATTGTTCAAGTGCAAGCGTAGAACAGAAGAGAAATGGATATTGAACATATAGCAGCAAAAGAAGCATGTATTACTAAAGGATGCAAATGAGAAGCTTGAAGGAACAAAGGAGGAACAGTCTCCAAAAGTTGAACCCTTGTTACATCTAGTTTTCTGCCTTTTATAAGCCCTTTACAATGCTCCTGAGCTCTCTAGAAGGCTCAGAGTCTTAACCTTGTCTGATATGTCCCGTAACCGTTTGATTCCCTCAATAGGCAGGCATAGCTCGAAGGTTTTCCTCTTCTGATAGAGGAATAACCATATTCAGATATTTTTGGCAACCTGTTGTGATGCCTGGGAGCTCTCTCGTGGCAAAGATGCCCCATCATGTTTGTTAGGATGGCTGCTGCGCTGGCAGGACTGTTAATGCTCCATGATTTCATTTGATTTGGGTTGCGACGTGCAATGGCCCTTCTCCTTCCCTTTCCGGGCTTTGTTTGATGGTCGTTGTCTCTCCGCCAAATCCTTCTTCTAGTATGTAACATGACTACAAGACTCCTCTAAGGATGGTTGGTCGCTTGAATCCTGGAATGGAGTGGCTATCGTGCTTATGAAATCCCTGCACTGGTCCCTTTCAGATGATAGCCATGAATGTTTTTCTGTTGTTGTGGCTATTCGAGTCATAAACAACAAAAACGTTGCAATACTGCTAAATCCCGCCCATCACTGTCCCTTTAGGGCCTCAAAGGTCTTAAAAAATGGTTCATTATTTTCTTGGGTCCACCCTTGCTGCCATCGCCAGTCACACAAAGCTCGCTCCTGTGTATTTTCCGTGGATTTCGCCATGTGGGAAAAACATTAAAAAATGGGAAAAAGAAGCCCTTGCGGACCTCAATCTTCATAAAATATTGCTTCCCAGACCCTTTCGGGTCCATGTATTATTGCATATCACAAATTCGACTTCCCTTTGTATTTCGCTCATGCAACAAAAATACACCAAAAACCACTGAAAACGGCCTTAGCGAGGACCTGAAATAATATGCAATAGAGTGTTATATAATCGCCGAGTCTGGTTATCCATCGCAAATACGTATGTGCGAAAGGCCCCGACCCTAGGTGAAGCGCCGCTGCGATACATCGATTTGCGATCCTACGATGTGAAGTGGGCCCTCCGACCCTTGGTATGGCATTGATTACCTCTGACAGCGATTCTTCATCATTGATCGCAAATCGCAGTCCCACTTGGTCCACATTTACCCCGCTAGCTTACCTCCGCTAATGCGATACAATGATGTGATTTGATCGCAATCGCATATCGCTATACGTAAAGGCCCTGCCCCTTGGTCTTGGTCTTCCCGATCTGCGATCCGCCAATTAGATCTGGGCCATTGATCGGCCAGATTGGACGGTGGTTGTGCATTGTTGGGTTTACGCATGCGAAAAGGTTTTTTTTTTTGTAGCCTTTGAAGTGCTTAAGCCTCCCAATAGTGTGTTGCCGCCCTTCCAAGGGATTTCCGTCCAAATCGCTGACAGGGATAGCCATGGAATGGCTTGCTTCACCTTGAGTCCCTTCATCAACAACAGGTCCTGTATCTTCAAGGGGAGGAGTATTTTTAAGAAATTCCTCCTGACCAGACTTCTCACTTTTCCAATTCTCCGAGCTATCTTTGTCCATGGAGTGCTCACTGCTTTGGGAGGGATCAGGAGCAATGCAAGCCAGAGGGGAGACCTGATTATCCTCTTCCGAAAGAATAATGGTGATGTGAGCAGTAATAAGAGACCTATTCAAATTACTTTGAAATTTAAAGTGCATGGTTTGGAAGGCACTGTTCGGAGTTGGCTTGCGCCCCGAGTTCAAAGGTGGCACAACCACGTGGATGGGGGGAGGATTGTTGGGCCCCAGCGCAAGTTCCACAAAATGACCGGCCGAGGAATGCAAGCCACTGTCATGACGCTTCCCAGAACGATGTCTTTTGCCCAAACGAACCATAATGACAGACAGGTGGTAGGGCGCAGAGAGATTATATACACCAAAGACCTTGGAAGAGTTGGCCTGGGGCTCGCGGCAGTGAACCAGAATCAGCCCGTCACTATCTACCTCCGCTAACCAGGTTCCCTTGCTGAGAGACTGAGCATAAGGCGTGATGAAAACACTAAGGATCAACATGATTATAACAGTGGGAATGTTGCGTCGAACAGCGCGAGCCATTAATGCAAATCTGCTACTCGACCCAGCCTTAAAACCTTCCTCCCACTCGCACAAGGTGAAGTCATGGGAAGCCATGCTGCTCTGCGGCTGGCAGTACCAAGCTTTAATTTGCTGCATGATGTGCATTAAGAGTGATGGTGCCACCCGCATCCGGGGTTGCAACTTAGAGCTTTGAATTGCATTGAAAAATTAAAAGTGGTACATTCTGGAGTTAATATTTTAAAGAAGAAACTCTTTACTTACTTTAGCTAGAATTCATTGAAATGAAGAGATTACAAATTTCATATTTGATGCATTAGAGTTTTGAGTCAAGTCATAATATCATCAGTTTCATGTCCATTTACCCTTTGAATAAATAACATCTTAATAACACAACGTTAATAAAATTCGTCTAGAATTCTTATTATTTTTAAGGCTCTTTCCATCTATAATAGATTAGGTTGTAGAGCTTTGGAATAGGAAAGTGGAAAACTTTCCAAACTTGCAGACAAACATTAGAATCTTGCGATAGGGAGACAAAACTCTATGATTATATTATATAGTTTTATATAGTTGACTATCGAATATTAATT
>APFE030125323.1:112186-136345 GCA_000404065.3 Pinus taeda | reverse complement strand
TTGTCAAAAGCGACATGACGACATCTAGAGCATCGAGGAGCGAATGATCGAAAGCCTTGAGAGACTTCATCAATCAGTTCACTAAAACGATAAGGGGCCTCTTTCATTCTATTTGCTTTCAAACAATCAAAACTTAGAAAAAGGTAGCAGTTAGTGTTTGTTTATTACTAGGGTTCTTTGAAGTCAAAGGAGATCACTCTTGTCCGTAAGAGGGATTTGTCCACATAACATCCCCCTGAAGAAGGATGAAAAAAATGCATATTTACAATATTGTTACGAATAATATATATATATATATATACACAAAATTGTAAATAATAATAATAATGATTAATGATTAATGAACTAATATTAGTAACGAAGAGGCTGTCCCTAAGAACATGGCTAGAGACACATAGTAGATCTTGACTTGGCATCAACTCTTCGTCAACTTTGTTGTCGTCATTGGAAGTGTTTGTCACATATTTTTGGAAGTTCTCTAATTTACCCATTAGGCTGTGGCCATTTAAAAATATATATATAATATTTTTAAAAAAAAGTTATAAATATTAAATCTATTAAAAAAAAATTTAAAAAAATAAAAGAGTCAATTGAAAAAAAAAACATCTATAAAAAAAGGAGATAAAACAAAAACAAAAAAGTTTATATGAAAAAAAGAGTACATAAAAAACAAAATTAAAATTAAAATTTTGAAATATATATATATATAAAGAAAACTCGATTGGTACGTAATAGTCATCGGACCATCGTCGTTGGGTGGCATGACCACCCGTAGCCCTGCTCATCATCAGCGACAACCTACGGTGTTGCGACACACTGTCACCACCTCCATCATGGCCATACGCAGCCACACAATTGACCATTCACAATTCGAATAGCAATTTCCAATGCAAGCATCCCTAGCATTGCATATAACCATCGTCAAGCTAGTTGATTCCACTAACCCATCTCTATTGTAAGTTTCTATCGTCAAGCAAACCGTACAAATTACGCCATTTACATTTCCCATACCTTTAACCGCAACCACTGTCGCCATGTATTTGTTGGAGGTTCTCTAATTTACCCATCAGGCCTTTGGCCATTTAAAAATAATATATATAATATATATATAATATTAAATCTATAAAGTTATGATATATAATTGGTTAATCAGCGCATTTATCTCTTTGATTATATATTGTATGTTTTGATATCTCGTTTGTCTCTGTCTTTGCAGATATCTTTCAAGATAGTATGCATAAGCTGTCAAAAACAACAAGAGGACATCTAGAGCATCGAAGAGTGAATGGTCAAAAGCCTTGAGGGACTTCATCAATCAGCTCACTAAAGCGGTAAGAGGCCTCTTTCATTCTATTTGCTTTCAAGCGATCAGAACTTAGAAAAAGGTAGCAGTTACAGTTTGTTTATTACTAGGGTTCTTTGAAGTTAAGGGAGATTGCTCTTGTCCGCCAGAGAGATTTGTCCACATAACATCCCCTAAAAAAGGATGAAAAAAATGCATATCTACAATATTGTTACAAATAATATATATATTTATATATATATTAGTTATATATATATATATATTTAAGATTAATCGATTAATTAGTAATAATTAGTAATTGAAAAAGACATGTCTCTAAGAACATGACCAAAGTAGGTTGGCTCGCTTGGCAGATCCTAGCCTTTTGGCCAATGCAACTCTTCAGTTCCAACTTGTTTGTCATGCAAATTAAAGTGTTTTCGCTACAATATTTTGTTGGAAGTTTCTCTAATTGTACCCAATAGGCATCTAACCATTTAAAAATAATCAAAAAGCCAACAGAAGAAAAAATATACCAGATATAAAGAATAACAAAAGAAATAAATTTTCTAAAAAAACAAAAAAAAAAAAGAAGTGAAAAAATTCGAAAAAGAAAAAAAAAAAGAAAAAAAATTATTAATAAAAAGGAGATAAAAACAAAAACCAAAAAAGAAAAAGTTTATATGAAAAAAAGAGTATAGAAAAAACAAAATTAAAATTAAAACTTGCAATATATAAAGAAAACTCACTTGGTATGTAATAGTCGTGGGGCCATCATCGTTATGTGGCATGACCACCAGCCCTGCCCGTCATCAGCTACAACCTGCGGTGTCGCGACAGACCGTCACCAACTGCATCGTGGCCACAAGCAGTCACACAGTTGACCATCCACAATTCGGATAGCGATTTCCACCGCAAGCAACCCCAGGCCTGCATATAACCACCGTCAAGCCAGTTGATTCCACTAACCCATCTCTATTGTAAATTTCTATGGGCAAGCAAACCGTACAGCTTACGCCATTTACATTTCCCATACCTTAAACTGCGACCACTGTCGCTACCTAGTTTGCTATTTGGGTTGCCAAACCATGCAATCTGTTATACATTATTGAATCTCAAGAGGGGTCATAACCCTGGGTCAAACATCACGATTTACGCTTGAATTTCTTAAGCCTGGCTTCATTATAATTTGTACAGGGAAAACAAATTGATTTAACACTGACCAAAAATTGCTGCAAGTTATTATATAGAAATGGCTTTATCGTGAACATAGTGGAGCCCTTCTTGTGGTGGCATTGTGAAATACCATACAAAGTCCGTACACTACAAAAGAAAACCATCGGGCCACAATTTCAGAGACGGTACTTTAGAGTTAAGGAAGGAATTATGTTAAAAGTCTTTGGAGATTACTATTACAATGGAATTCTAAAGATGAAAAAAAGAGAAAAAAAAAAAGGAAATAAAATACCAGATTAAAAACTGGTTGGGATAAAAAGTTAAGAGAGTTCGCTTTAAGTCCAAACTCAATTTAAAAATAAATAAATAAAATTAAAATAAAAATAGCATTCACTTGATAAAGTAAAGTAAGCAAATATTAATTATATATTGAAGAAGTGGGTCTTTTTAAAAAGACTAAGCCTTAGGCCAAAAACTTATCAACAAAGACAAAAGGAAGTCAATTTTTGAAAATAAAAATAAAGTAAAAAGATGATTTCAACACAGAACAACAGTTTTTTTTCAAAATGTCATTTTTGTTCAAAAAGACATTCTAATTGTTCATTTAGAGATCAAAACGTAGTTTGCACAAAATGTTACAAAACTTTTACTTTAGTTAAATATTTAAGTGATGCACAAAAACCATCCTGAGCAAGAGATATAGAACACGTAATAGTAACATTTAGGCAACAACATGCACATTTTGACAAAGAAATGAAGAAAACAGAATCCAAATTGCAAGTTGAATGTCCATCATCAATCCTACAAAATGATGTAATCCAGTGTACCGAGAAATCGCAACTAGAAGATCAAGAGAAAGACAAAATAACCAAACTTAAGCAAAACAAGAAAGCGTTATAACAAGAATATAAAGATCTTGTGGATATGCATTACAAAGAAGTAATGGAAAAAGATGAAGAAAATTTTCGCTTCAAAGACCATGTTAAAAAGTTACTTGCACAAGTAAAGAAGACTAAGGTCACAAAAAAAAAAAAAAAAAAACTAAAGAAGCACCTATTAGAGCAAAAAATAAAAAATTACGTTTAAAGATTAATAAAAAATTATTAGAACAAATCAAAAGTTTTAAAGATGAAGAGAAAGATATTAAGGATAAAGTCAACAATTTAAAAAACAAATAACTTTAACGTCTAAGGATTCACAATCAAAACTTTTTTACGCAAATAAAGAAGCTTAAAAGTGACAAAAAGTCGTTGGAAAACAAAATACAACAATTTATGGAGAAGGAAGTGCTCAAATATTTAAACGTAGAAATCCAAATTGAAGATAAAGGAACAAATATTGATCCAGTCAACGTCACCGCTCAAGAAGACAACAAACTAGTAAAAATAAATATGTACTCAGAAGTTGTAGTTCAAGCAACGAAAACTTTGAGTGACGATTAAAAAATTAACCAATGCAACTTCCATAGCTAAAGGAAATCAGATACTTCAAGTAAATCACGAAAACGACACAAAAAATAAGGGAAAATCAAATCACTAAAATACATTATTGACATCCGAATCACAAGGGTAGACATGTCAATCAGTTTGCGTATCTATGTCACTCAAAACATAAACAACAAACTTATGTTTTGAAGAATATTGAAGTGTGCACAATTCAATCCAGTGCTAAAAATTCATCACACGTTTCTAGTAACCGAAAGATTCCACAAAAGATTGATTTACGATGGTCAGATCCTTTTTTAGGGTGACAATTTTGTTTATCACTTAAGGAATCTTATCATCATGTATCAACGAAGATGACATTTGAAAAGCTATAAAAGATGTGAAAAGATTAAAAGACAAATAACAAATGATACACCTTGTCAGCGATAAGCTTTGAGGTCAAAGCTTTCTAAAGAGAAAGGTAATGTTACAAATAAAATATATATGATTATTGATTGATTAGCTAATAATTAGTAATGAAAATGCATGTCTACAAGGACATGACCATTCGTGAAAGGGCACCTAACTAGGTATATATGTGGACCCTCATTTGTAACATTTTCATCCTATCATTTTCTTGCTCAATACATTTTATATATTATTATATCCTCAATGGATATTCTTATGTACCAAATATTATGAGTATTCTTGTTGCGTATACGAACTTTGTTCGTTACATACATACAAAGTCCAAACAAACCACTTGAAGTATTGAACTTGTTATGAGTGAATCACAGAAGGCAACCCTCTGATACAGTTTTGTTTGTTTCAAGAATGCTCATGGTGCTGTTATCCAACTACAATCCACACAATAAAGGGGAAAAAACAATGACCACTAGCAAAAGTTAAAACAACCTTATCCACGATGAAAAAGCATTTTACTCCAACTAGTAATTGCCTTCTCGGAGGAGGTGAGCCTCAGCCACAAAAGCCGTACCATATATCTTACGGTCAAGGCTCCCCTCTGCTATAGCATATCAAGGCTATCAAGCCAAGATAACATCAGACAAAAAGGGAAAAACATATGTAATAACTAGAAAGAGTTGCAGCATTAGAAACCCATAAAAAACAAACAAAATGTCTGACCTATCAAGGCTATTAAGCGAAGATAATATACAATAAAAAGAAAGAAAAAACATGTAACCAATAGAAAGAGTTGCAGCATTAAAAACCTGTAAAGAAATAAGCAAGACGTCTGTGAATACATACATACACAGAACAGAACCCCCAGCTGTAATAACACTAGAAATGCCATTCTAATGCATATCACACTTAAGGCACCATGCTATTTTGATCAGGATACAAACAGTAATACTTTCACAATTTAGACTGCACCCTCCTTTTATTGATTGTACCCTCCTTTTATTATAGTTTGTCATGAAAGCAAATGTTTTGCACTGAACAATTGAGTCGTACTTTTGAATGCATACTCCAAACAAATTTTTTATATTACATTTTGCAAGGAAATTGTCTATCAAGAAAACCATTCCCTGCAAAAATCAAACTTCAGAATATGATTCAACAGCAACAGAAATAGGAATTTTCCCAAAACATTTCTCTCTCTTTCTTATCGTTTGCTCTAAAATACTTACAAAAGAACCAAGCACTAGAAACCATGACAAAGGCTCCATGAAGAAGAAATGGAACAAAACTACTTGAATATACAGCATGCAGAAGGAATGGTGAATCTGATCTCCTTCAATCAGTGATAGAAAAGTACATAAGAGAAAGTAGCAAACAAAGGACTGGTAGTTCTGATCCTTTTGGTTGCAAAGCTCCACATACTTGTGAAACTAATTAGTTTTGGCCACCACGCAGGTTTATCTTAGCCCCCATTTAAGTTAGTAACCAATATGCCATACCAATATAAAAATATTACTCACTTTCAGATGATAGAACAATTGAATTATGCAAAATAGATAATAGCATGGCCATGGTTTCAACTAAACATTCACACAAACAAGTTATAAAAAATTGTGCCTCTAAATCCTTAAATGTACAATTTGTTTGGCAGTTTCAAGATAAAATATAACAACATAAAACTTGGAACTGAAAAATTGGAAAAACAACATCCAGAAAAGCTTGGGAAAAATTCAGAAAGCACAAGAGAAAACAAAAACATCTGCAACACCACTGAAAACCACTGACAGCTTAGCCCCACCATATATCAGCTCTTGAGCCTCAACACTCCCCTTCAAGCTCTTTACAGGGGCATATAAGTTTCATTTTGGAACAAGTGTAAAACTCCCCTAGAAGTTCTTTATAGAGGTTCATTCTTATGTTTCATTCCAGAAATATTTGAATATGGGTAGCTACATTGCAACTAAGTAGCACAAGTGATATGGTGGGGGACCTTATGAAGTCTCCATTATTGGACAAAAAAACTCTCTAAAGGGCTCCTTATTTCAAATAGGGTAACATACAAGCACCAAATCCCTTAGGGATCATATTTTCAAAACTGGTCGCAATTGTCGATACAACATTTTTGCTTCATATTTCAATGAGAGACTGTGCACTAGAGAAGATCACATTGTTGTTAGAACAGAATTGGTCACTGGCAGACTTATAATATCCTGATGCATTCTGCGAGGTTGTATTATTGATGAAAATAAGTTTCAGTTCTTTTACCAAAATTTATAATATCTTTGTGATTATGTCAAAATAATCTTATGTATCCTTAAGTATTTCTAAGTTCTAAGAAACATGAGTGGTATTTTATAACCAGCATATCATTCAATTTGTAAAGGTAAATTTATGTTTG
Organism: Pinus taeda; assembly: GCA_000404065.3. Lineage (NCBI taxonomy): Eukaryota > Viridiplantae > Streptophyta > Pinopsida > Pinales > Pinaceae > Pinus > Pinus taeda. The sequence goes on along the minus strand of APFE030125323.1, from coordinate 129,642 downwards.
CTCCAAGATACAATTACCATGAAAAAGATGTAATTTAGTTCTATGCTACCAACTTGCCCCCCAAATATAGTCATTGACTGGTGAACATGCTATCTTATTTTAAATCTTGCAAACATTACCTGCCCCCTTGTTCATGCGGTATCTTGCCTGCAGAGAAGCACAATGAATGCATAGCACTTGACCCTCTGTGAAGGAAATCAAAGTTTAGAATGAATAAAAGACTCGAAAATGATAATCAATATTACAAGGTGGCAATCATATGCCTCTAATGCCAATCTCCAAAGGAGGATACAATTACCCAAGTTATTTAGATGCAATAATATCATACCTCATACTATCACATTAGAAGAACTCCTCATAATATCATATTAAATTTTAAGGACAAGACATGGCAGATTCCAATGTTGCATGTTTACATTAATTTTCCCTTTTTTTTATTGGTTAAATTGCCCAAGGAATAATCACAATTATGGCTCAATGCCCTTGACTCAATGAATTTGCAAAGAAAGGGCACCAAGAGCTACTCCCAAACAAAACTCAAAGAGGATATAAAGGAACTTAGACTGTAATGTCCCCAAGGGACAAAATAGTCTATCGATCCCCATACGCTATAGTCCTCAATAAAGAGGAAAACACCAAAATACCCAAGGTTGGGCAAGTTTTCAGGCAGCTAGGGAAAAAATCCCAAAGTGGGGGGCTTGGTGTGAACATCACTCAATTAATTAAAGAGAAAACCCCTCCCATGGAAATCTATAAATACAAGAGGCTTAGAAGCACTTGAAGCATCATTGGATTAGATCATTTGTTTTCCTTTGAGCCCGAGTCTCTGAGGGTTTTAAGACCCCTTTCTCTTGGACTAGTTTCGGTGGAGGTAATCCCACCATACCTAGTCTCTTTCTTCTAATTTTGGCGGTGAAAGGTTCCACCCTAATCAGTTTATTTCCTCTTTCTACTTTGTTCTGGCAACAAGGTTTTAATTATTGGAAGGAGCAGCAAATTAATTTTGGGAAGATTTGTGGCAAGGCAATACCTAACCCTACTGAAGTTGGACAAGTTCTATGAGGTACAGTTATTGATAGATCGAAATCTTCTTGAGTTATTTAGCACGGGTTTCTCTCTCAGTGGCAAAATCAAGATGTCCTAAGGCCGCAACTCTTAGAGGGCTACAATAACAAATCTGAGGAAGATTAACAAGACAATCAAATCTCTTTTGAGGCAACATCCAGTTGAGGCAAGCTAATCTGAACCTCTTCCTGACGTCCTGCGAGTTTGCTTTGGGGTCAAATCACCCCAGAATTTCTGAACAGACTAAGACTAGGACCCTATGAACCTTCTCTATGGCAAATAGGAGAATTGTCTGAAGTAGACCACATATCCTGAGGTCGGGCAACCAATTTTGTGACAGATCACAATTCCTGGGTCATCATGTGACAGATCGAAGTCTCGAAGTGGTCCTGTGACATTCCGAGGGTTTCTGAAGTGTCGTTATGGGTACATCCGAGTTGTTGACGCTGGGTAAGGTCATTTGGAGCACCAATTACAACGCCTAGGGTTTCTGAGGTCCATCCCACAAGCCCGAAGTCCTAAAATCAACTGTAGATCATGTATAGAACAGACAGGTCCCTGAGGAAGTGCATGGGTCTAGGCTACAACAGATCCAAGACTGTTGAGGGTCCAAGGTAGAGAACGAGCATTAACCTTAGGCCAACTTGGGTATTTTAAGTGGACCGAATTTGTGTAATAATTAGCAGTCTGTGGATAAATTCAGATCTAGGGAAAAAATTTCCTTGTTATTTTACAGTGGTATCAGAGTTAGCTCTCCTGCCAACCTAGAGGGTGTTCGAAGATGGGACAGCTGGAAGCATTTTTTGACAAGAGGTATGCAGAGTCTTAGAGGAAGTTGGAAGAGCAGTAAGCGTAAACTATAAAAAAGTTGCAATATTGGAACAAAATGGTTCTTATAGAATTAGAGAAGTTGGACAGAAAGGTTGCAGCACCTAAGGAAAATGAAAAGGATCAATCTCTTGAACTTGATGATAAGAGCACACAACAGAAAAGCAAGTATAACCAAATGGAATGATTATTGGGCTAGCTACAAGAAAAACAAATCAAGTGACTCTGATGGGGAGCCCAAAACAGAAAAACAAAGTACATAAGAAGTTGAAGCAAGAATAGAGGAATACCAAGAAAAGTGGTCATGGCTATATCCTCCTAAATAGAAGAAAAAAAAAAAATCCTAAAGATGAAACCATACCTAGTGGTAATGGTGCTGAAAGAAAACAGAAGAATAGTCGTCCCAAAGAAGGGGGCACCTATTCTAATAGCAACATCGTCCAAATTTCAGATATGCTTCGTATAAAGGCAGTAGTGTCTGCAAGGACTCTCTAGACACCTCTTGCAGTGGTTTGTCACTATATAGCTCAATCTCAATGGTAGCAAGCACAAAGACATCAGATACTGATACTGACATTTCCACAAAGGGTATTATAGGGTCTACTATGAAGCTGTCAGAGGAAGATGCAGGTTGCATTGGGTGCTAGTCATGAGATGGAACTATATAATATTTTATCAGATGAAGAAATAGATGAGCAAACTGGTGACCATCATGCTATTAATGACAAGTCAGAGGGATCAATCATCAAATAGTATTGATGGCAAGTCGGAGGTTGTTGGTGGAGTTAATAACAAGAATCAGATTTTGAGGAAATTGAGTCGCATGGAAGAACAGGAAAAATCAAGCTCAAAACCCTTGGACACACCTACAGAAACTGCTACTACATTTGTGGCTTCTGTTCAGGGGAAGCCTATTTTGTCGGTTGAAGGTGTTGGCATTTCTTTGGCTGCATTTGCAGGGCTTCTCTTGAAAAAAGGATTACAGTTGATGTGAAGACCACTCTATCTAGAGACAACAAGGACCATACTATAGCACTGATTAATGGGGAATTTTCTCTAGACACAAGATTCAATGATGCAAATGGTGAACCTGAAACTAATATAGAAAGTATGGACCATAGGACAGAATCCTTTCCATACCAAGCCATAGGAACTAATGTCATTGCAAAGGATAATATTAGTGGTGAAAATCCTGTAAATGAAAGCTTACCTTTGCAGACAGAATGTACACCTATTTTAGTGCATGAAGTGCCATATTCTGAGTTGGAATTGCATTCTACTAATGAATTGCATACTAATACCAGATCTACTTCAGCTTATCTACTAATGAATTGCATACTAATACCGGATCTACTAACGACTACTAGAAGTGACAAGAGCGCGTTTGTAGATGTTCACAGTGACAAGAGAGCTCTTGATGTTGATGGTGACAAGAGTGCCCCTGTTGAAGTTCATGAAGTTGCTTCTGAGTTAGAATTGCCTTCTAGTAATGAATTGCATGCTGATACTGGACCCACTTTAATTCACAGTCTGCCTTCAAGTGCTGAAACTACTACTAGAAGTGATAAGGATGCATCTGTAGATGTTGATGGTGACAAGACTGTTGCGGAAGTTAAGAATGACAAGAGTTTGCTTTTGCAGACAGAATGTATACCTATTAAAGTTCATGAAGTTCTGCCATTTGAGTTGGAATTTCATGCTAGTAATGAATTGCCAGCTGACATTGTAGCTACTGTAGCTTACAGTCTTTTTTTGGGAATTGAACCAAATATTAGAAATGAAGAATTAGCAACTGTAGATGTTGATATTGACAGGAGTGCATGGGTCAATGTTTAGTTGGTTGAATTTGGGGGTAATGATAACATACATACTACGGGGAAGACTCTGGGTGTTGAAAAATGTAGCAAAGAAGGTCCTTCTTGACTTGTGCCTTAGTCAAGATGACCACAAACAGTCATTCTTTAGCATGCACAAATTCCTAGGAATTAGGACAAGTCATGGAGCAGTTAACCCATGCGCAGGAGTAGGAGGCTCAGTTTTGTTTGTCTCCAATTGCAAAATTATTTTTGGAAGTGGATGTGTTTGTGAGCTTCAGTTTCTAATTGAGGCAGGATGAGTTAGAAGAGTCAGTTTGACTCAATTAACAAATCTATCACAAGTCCGAGTTCTAAAATTAACTTGCCAGATTTAGCATGATCGAAAAGCTTATAAGGAGGACAAAGGCACCTTTGTAATTCCTTCTTGTATGCACAGGGTGTGTGTGTGATAGCTTGTTGTGGGAAGAGAGTATCTAGGAGTAGCCTAGACATAGATTTGAGTCAAATAGTTTCCTAGTAGAAGTGTGCTAGGCTTTAGGAAGAATTCCTAAAAAATAGGGGATGTTCAGTGCTAGGAAATAGGAGACTAGACACCACAAGGAAATAGGGAGCAGAGGTTGAGTCTTGCAGGGAGGTTTCTAGCTTAGTCCAAGTAGTGAGATGAGTTGTATTCTCTGTTGAAACAATTGCCTTGTAAAGAGATCAGATTGTTCTATTTTCTGTCATTAAAATTCTACAGCTAGCAGAGGGTTTTCCCAATTAGGTTCTCTAGAAAATATTGTGTTATTGTATTATGTGACTGTGTTTTTAATTTTGTATTCATTCTGCTGCAAATTTTTAGTAGAGAAATTTTGGATCTTGATGAAACGAACCAAGTTTCAATTGGTTCATCAAACAACTCCAAAATTTCAAGGAAATTATACACTGGGTCAAGATAGCCCAGCTACAAAAATTATTGACACATCATTCAAAGAAGTTGAAAGAATATCTAGCAACAATGGACCCATTGTTATTGTTGAGAACTCCTATTTTGATGCTACAAAAATAAGCAACCATTTAGGGTCTACCAATACTAACTCTAATTCCAGACCTATTTTTGAGACAAATTTGACTTCCATTGTTGCAAACGTGGTGAATGCTAATCCACATAAAAATACTAAATTCATGCCCTGGGGAAGATATCTCCGATGTCTAAAGATGCAAAATATACAGCCAACGTGATAACAGACACCCATGTGGTCTCCAATTCTTTTGTAGATGTTGTGGATGATGTGCTTCAGAGATTGGACAACCTTGTTGGACCAATCACTGGGGATGATCCTTCTATTGGAGCTGCAATGGATATTGACATAAGACATCTTGCTTTTGATCAGAGCATGCTTCAAGACAAAAAAAAAAATGATTTTGAGTTTGTCAAGGATGTTAACTCACCAACGGATGCTTGACATGCCATTGGGGTAATTCATGGTGTGCATCATATCATTGGACCATGTGGGGGAGACACTACTCTTATAGATATAGAGTCTTCTGATAAGTCAAAAATTCTCCCAAAAAACAGGCCTATTTGGATACAGTATCTAGGATAATCTTCTTGGATGCTAATAAAGATGGGAATTCCACAAATAAGTTTCCTTCAATCGAGCTTGACAGTGTTCCAGTTGTTGTGACAAATGAAAAAATAGGTTTTGATTTAAAGCAAGAGCAAGATGCAATACAAACTCCCAATGAAAATGGTGGTGGAGATGTATTTATTGGTCAGAAATTTAGAAAAAAGTTTGGAAATAAGCAATACATGGGTGAAGTAGTTAGATTTGATCAAGAAACTTCTTGGTACAAGGTAACATATGAAGATGGTGTTGAAGACCTTGAATGAGAGGAGTTGGAACCTCTATTAGTACAATTGAAGAGGGGCAGTTCAAAAATAAAAATAAAAAAGAAAAGGGCTTTCAAGATCTCATACAAGAGAGCAAGAAGTTTCAAAAAGGTACAAAGACCTGATGAATCTATAGTTTCAATAATAAAAGTAAGAGGGGTTTCTATTTCAGACAGACGATAAATTTGTAGAGAAAGATGATTTAAAACAAGGTGATAAAGGTGATCTTCATAGTGAAGATCATTCAATGGTAGACTCTGCATATAAGCATTCAAGCCCCATGAGAACAGCCAAAAAGAGACATCCAAAACAGGCGAATGCAATACCTAAGACAAGAAAAGTAGATGAATATTTTCCAGCTCGTGATCAGACAACAAGGACAAGCGCTACAAAGAGAAGAAAAGTAGAGGAAAATTAGCCAGAGCATGATCAGACAATAGGCGTTGCTGATAAAAAGTGGCAACACTCAGATTTGTCAATGTTTGGGGACAAGCAATGTCAGGAAGGGGGAGTTGTATTGTCCCCGAGGGATTAATTAGCCCAAGGGACGAAGTAGTCTATCGACACGTAGGTAGGCTATAGTCCTCAATAAAGGGGAAAACCCCAAAATACCCAAGGTTGGGCAAGTTTTGGGGCTACCGGGGCAAAAAGAGCAAAGTGGGGGTTTGGTGTGAACATCACTCAACTAATTAAAGAGAGAACCCCTGTCATGGAAATCTATAAATACAAGAGGCTTAAAAGCATTTGAGGCATCATTGGATTAAACATTTGTCTCTGTTTTCCTTTGGGCCTGAGGCTCTTAAGGGTTTTAAGACCCATTTCTCTTGGACTAGTTTTGGTAGAGGTGATCCCACCCTACCTAATCTCTTTGTTCTAATTTCGATGGTGAAAGATTCCAACCTAATTAGTTTATTTCCTCTTTCTACTTTGTTCTAGCAACAGGGTTTTAATTATTGGAAGGAGCAACGAATTAATTTTGGGAAGATCTCTGGCAAGGCAATACCTAACCCAATTGAAGTTGGATGAGTTCTTTGAGGTTCAGTTATTGGACAGCTCAAAATCTTCTCGAGTTATTTAGCATGGGTTTATCTCTCTATGGCAAAATCAAGACGCCTGAAGTAGGCCGCAACTCCAAAGGTTATAATAACGAATTTGAGGAAGATTAACAAGACAATCAAATCTCTTCTAAGGCAACATCCACCTAAGGCAAGCTAATCTGAACCTCTTCTTGAAGTCCTACGAGTTTGTTTTGGGGTCAAATCACCGTAGAATTTTTGGACAGACTAAGACTAAGACCTTACAAACCTGCTCTATGGCAAATAGGAGAATCGCCTAAAGCAGACCACATATCATGAGGTTGAGCAACCAATTCTATGTCATATAACAACTCCTAAGCTAAGTCACATGACACAAGGACACGAGACACAGAGGACACGTAAATACGAGTATTCAATACGAAACGCAGCGACCTGGAAACAAGACACGAGGGACACGTTTTATATATATTTAATATAATATATATATATATATATACATACCGAAATATAGTTTTTTATCCATATTAAATTGCAGGCTGCAGCTTATCTAATCAAATTAAAATATAATTACTTCAAAGTTCACATTTCGTGGGCTTAAGTCGAGGAAGTTGTTCCAGATGATGTTGGGCTTATACAAGAGCTATCCTCTTTTCAAAAGTATCTTTGCATGAGTATGTGGAGAATAATGATAAGAAATTGGTATAAATCTGCCTTAAATCCTAAGTATCTCTCACACTTTGGGGTAGTAAATAATTATACATTGGAAATGATTCCTCTTGCAAGTTAAATGGATTGGTTAGTCAATGAATTAATACTAGTATAGGAAGGGATTTGGAGTTTAACTAGCATGACATTTAATAGTATCATGGAATTTCAGTTTGAAAGAGGGCACAACCACAACATATTTCCATATTATTACACTTTGTAATGTGGAGGAATTGTGTTAAAGGATCAAAGAAATGCAAGAGTGATGTGGCAAATTAAATGTAGTGTCTGATTAGTGGTGAGAACAATAGTTTGAGAGAGTAAGAAATATGATCACGTGCATTCACATAAATACTAGTTGGTTGGTTATAGAAATACCTATGCCAAACGTAAAATTAAAATAAATTACAAATATAAGAAAGAATTAAAGATCAATAGTCATCTTAATGGCTCCATGCACTTGTTTATAAATATAATAGTGATTGACCTAGCTATATATCAAAACTTTTTCTTGACTTTCATGGATCACTCTATGCCATATGCAAACTATGATCCTCTCTCCACGCTCAATTTCTAGAATATAGCCCTAGAGGTTACCAAATTCAAATAAACTATGGTATTCACACAAGTATATCACGATATGGATGAAATTCACTGTCGACTATATTATGCTTATCTATTATTAACCCTATACCTGTATAATAAATAAAAGAGAAATGTCTACCTGTTTGGTCCAAGGAGGGTATCACATTTGCAGCAAGTGGGTGGACAGAAACTGAATGCGTTGCATCCAGTGATTGGACATAAATTGATTGCGGACAAAAACTGATTGCATTGGTGCCGGTTGTTGAACCGAAACTGATTGCGTAGTTGTTGTTTCAAATATTGCAGGCATTTGTTGAACAGAGACTAAAGGCGTTTCAGCCTATGGTTGAACAAAAATTGAAGATGTTGCAACTGGTAATTGAACAGAAACTGAAGGCGTAGCAGCTAATTCAAATGTTGGGCTTATACTCGAGGAAGTTGTTCCAGATGGGCTTTAAACTACACATTTCGTGGGGTAAATATTCAACCGGAGGAAAAACGTTAGGGCAACGTTTTCGATCAACTGAATACTCGTTTTCCAGATGAAGGACACGACAAAAACACCAAAATCGTTTTACGTTTTACAGGACACGATGAAAAACGTTTTTGACACATTTTAGGGCCGTTTTCGTGTCTGACACGTTAAATATGGGACAAGGGACCTTGGAGGACATGTCTTGTGACTTAGCTCCTAAGTCATCTCGTGACAGACTGAAGTCTAGAAGTGGTCCTGTGACAGTCCGAGGGTTTCTGAAGTGTCTTCATAGGTAAATCCGAGTAGTTGAGGCTGAGTGAGGTCATTTAGAGCACCAATCGCAACCCCTAGGGTTAATGAGGTCTATCCCGTAGACCTAGAGTCTTGAAAGCAAGTGTGGTTCCTATATAGAATAAACGAGTCGTTAAGGAAGTGTGTGGGTCTAGGAAACAACAAATCTGAGTCTGTTGAGGGTCTGAGGTAGAGAACAAGCACTAACTTGAGGCCAACTCAAGTATTCTAAGTAGATTGAACTTGTGTAATAACTAGCAGTCTGTCAGTGTGGATAAATTCGGAACTAGCAAAAAAATGTCCTTGTTATTTTACATAGACAGATGATGGAGGACCTATAAATGAATTAGGTGGCAACAATCTAGGACATTCTAAGAAGAGATTCAAAGAAAAATTTTAAAACTCCTTGATTTCTCTCAATATTTCTGATTTTTCCAAGCTTTTCAAGTTGCCAAAATTTTGACCGTTTCATGTCGAAGTTTATGTTGGCCAAATTTGTCCATTTTAATCAAATCTTGCATTTTTTGAGGTCATCCTGACTAAATTTTCCCCAATGTTGACTTTTGCAACAATGATTCAAAGCACGCAAAATTAGATTCTATTAGAGAGGCTCAAGACTATTAAATGCTTTGGTGATAATGTTGAATGACTTGAATGACTCGACCGAGTCAGTCATAACTCGGCCGGGTAGCTGACAGTGGGCAGTGAACCATAAAAACATGCCTTTTTTAATTTTATTTTTAATTTTTCTAAGTGTGGGGGACTCCAAAGGGGTTTATGAATTAGTTTGCTGGTCTTTGGGGTCCATGCCCCTCTCCCAAACCCTAGTATTTGATCATATTTCCCTACTAAGGCTATGCTATTAATGGTAATGTTAAATTCTTAAAGTAAAAGTGGCATTCTCCTTAATCTTTATTTTCATCCTTTTACTTAAATTTTTAACATTACCATGAAATGACTCAACATGTTTGAGAGTGGTTCCGACCTCATTGGATTTCATATGGAGAAATTAGAATTTTAGATTTCATTCAAAATTCAGCAGACTTATCGGTTTTTCAGGATTTCAGGATTGGGGGATTGCAATGTTTCCATTGAATTTTGTCATGTATTAGGGTATGGAACTCGTATTTAATCAAGAGCACCAATCCCTCTATGTACCTTCATGTTAGTGACATTGGTTATCGAACTCTTTTGGGATTCGCTCCCAAACCGGGAGCTTCTAAAAATGTCGTTCCTGCTCCCTGCTTTCGCTCCCGCTCCCAAGTAACACTAAGCCAAATGATGTTGGCAACTCTAGCAGTAGCCAATAGTACTAGTCACAAACTTTTGTTGTAGAGGCCATTTCTAGCCTCCTTGGTTATGTGTTTTTGTTTTGATCTCTATATCATCATTGTGTATGTATTGAATAGTGCACTGAGTGCCATTTTAATATAATGGATATATTCATGAGCCTACTTTGATCATATGTTGTTTTCTATCTATATTCTAATGCTGTCTTCTATCTATATTCTAATGTTGTGTGTTTGGAAACATGAATGAAAATATTTAAAATTATGTGTTTTTATAAAAAATAAATATTTAATGTATTTTTTACAATGACCGAGTCATTGAAATTGAGCCGGCCGAGTCGATACCGAGTCGGAGTCGACCCTCGACGAAGTCGGAGTTTTAAAACATTGGCTTGAAGACAAAGATAACTCATTGGTGAGGTTTACAAGTTGCAGAAGTTTAGATGAATATTACACTCGAGGGGAAGATCAGCAATATGAATTAACTGAGGGGAACTAGGATGATGACCAAGACGGTAGTGAGAAGGGCAGGAACATGCTATGTTCCTTGAAGCCAGTAAACATGTTAAGCACAAAACTGCGGAGTCAGACAAAGGTATCCACTTAAAAGTTCTGTTTGCAAAATCTGGTCTCAACGTTTCAATCTCCAAAACTACTCTGTCAAAGATCGGTACTCACTTAAAAGTTAAAACAATTAGCTCAAGGCTTTTTGATGTAATCCTCTCCGCAAATTCTTCGATTTTGTTTTTGCATTTGTTATTATATAGTGCACACAATGGTACTCAAGATCTTCATAGGAGAATATATACCAGTCAAAAAGAGAAGCTAGTACAAGATGTAAGAAGCTCATGCAGAGTAAGAAAAATTGTAAATTTAATAAGTTTTTCCATCTTAATTGCCTCAAGGCCCATGTGATAGGTTTAATAAAATTTTAAACTCTTAAATTAAAGACTAACTAAATAATCTGTTATTGTCTCATTCTCAACAATATTTCCAATATGCCCAATACAATGTGATCTAGCTGTAAGCATCAAGATGGTCGTATTTGCATTAACGCAGATACCCAGTTTTAAAACTAGCGAGTGGGCGCGGATGAGATCCTTAGTGACTTTGACAGCATGGTATGATTCCATATCAAGGCAGCTTAATCCAAAGAGATCATTTATGCCTTATTTCTTTCCAACAAAAACAATATTTCCAATATATATTTGATTAAATTAAATATCATTGATAGTTTTCAATCAATAAACAAAAACAGAAAAATATTATAATCTATTAACTTTTAAAATAAGAAGCGAAAAGATCAATGTCGAAACAAGAATAGCATTTCAGATGATGCAGCACAATAGAAAAGTTGTTACAGAGGGGAAAAGATAGCTGAACTTACTCGTAATAGATGCGGTCTTCGCAAAGAATGGGAATATGTCCAGAGAAGAAGGGTGGGCATTGTTTAAGACAAGAATTTTCAAGGGAGAAGAACATGAAGGATATTGCCTAGCCAATTACGATAAAGCTAATGTAGCTTTTTCATTTGATGGCGATTTTTTTGGCAAATCCTCCATATTCTGTAACGGAGAAAACTCTTCTACCAAACAACGCCTACCCTTCACCTGTGGCAGGCAAACCCATATGTTATTCACTAAAGCTCAAGCTGAAACGCGTTCTCCTTCCTTTAGAGATGAAAGCAGCATACAATCTTCCGCAGAGTGGTAACGCTCCATAGGGGAGGGCAATGAATGAATAGCGCTTCATGTTATACGGGCCATAATTCCTAACACCTTCCTTACTCGGAGGACATTGTAGGATTTGAGGAAATGGCCTCCACCGGTTCCTTTCTTTTCCATTCGCCGGAGAAGTCTGCGATGAAAGAAGAATAGACCGCGGATATACCCGTTTGTCCTGGGTAGAGGATCGATAGGGGGGGCGTGTTTTGAACCTTTCTATTTCTCTGGTTTCGAAAGAACACAAAACCCTAATCGATCTGTCCGAACCCGCACATCCTGCCAACGACAACAATGAACATTCGAGGGTATCGGTGTTGAAATATAGAATTATAGGAATGAGAGTACACAATAGCGGAGACACTTGAAAACCCTAGACCAAAAGGTGGATATCTCTATCGGTTCAATTTTAGGTGTGATGCGCGACTATTTTTTATTTGGTATGCTGATACAATATTTATTATTTATATATGATTACATTGTTCACTTAGGGAAGTTCGAGGGTTTTGAACTTGAATTTTAGGGGCTCAAAGTCTTTTCTCAAGGATCATCACCTTAGGATGTCTAGGCTAGTGGGATGTTTCACTTAACATTAATGGAAGGTTTTTATATATGTTTTATAATATTTAGAGATTTTTCTAATTTGCAAAAATCACCTCAATCAAAATTTATATGTAAAAATTATGCCTCTTGTGTTGCCCTACTGTGTTGATCACCATGGTATGAAATGATGTCATGGCAACCCATGTTTTTCATGCATATGGAGTTAGCTACTTGTGGACTTTTAAGTAGATGTTAGAAGGTCCAAAATCGTAACTTTGAATAGGGGTTGAGGGAGTCAAATCTTACCCTTGGTTGGCTATCGAGCTATGTTAAATAGGATGAGTAGGGGTTTCATTCTATGTTATTGTATTTTGTTCTATAGTTGAGCATATCAACTAGGAACGGAAAGTTAGAGAGAAAAACATAGAGGCTTAAAGTTCATATTAACCTTACAAACCAAAAAAAGAGCACAAGAACCCCCTCGCTGGGTTTTCTCCCATAAGAGTTTTCCAAGGTAAAACTTGTGTCTATTGTGGATGGTGTGTGTGTGTGTTTCTTTCTATTCTCTATTTCTCACATTTTAGCAATTTCATTTATTTAAGCAGAAAATCAAGTATTAAAAAATTTGTAATCTCAAGGAAAAATTAACCTAGGTATTATAGATTTTAGTAGTTTAATTAGATATGTTGTGATGAATTCTTCCAGTGGAATATCCACAGTATTTTACATATTAAGGAGCATGTGGACTAGGTGGGGGATCTTTTTGAAGGCTACTAGATATGGTCTACGCCAAAATTTTCTAGAGGGAGCCATGGCTTCTCTGCAATTTTCACCAAGAAAATGGATGAAGAGCCATTCAGGTTTGATCATTAGAGGTATTGGTCTTTAGTAACTGCAAATGTTAAATAGGAAGAGGGATTGATCTCATAACTCCGCCAGAGATTTGATTGATGCCAATACAAGGGTCTTTGATGTCTCGCATGAAACTAGGTTGCAAATGGATTCACTTATCCACTCCCTTTCAAATGGCATGTAGGAAACCAATCATGACATTCACTAGTCTCTCAACTCCACCCAATCCCATGTTGATGGTGAAATCACAATGGGAAAGGACTTTAGACTTGAGTTGCACCAAGAAGTGGATGCAAATATATCCCAAGGCAAGGATTTTATTGGGAAACATCTTTCTAAAAATTTGGTGAGCAACATCTCACCCATAGCGAACTTGGACATCGACACAAAGATAATAGGCTCGATAGGTCTAGAGAAGCACATGAGGAACCACAAATGTGTTAAATGCAAATTTGAAGAGACAAATTTGCTTTTAGGAAGAGGGATTAAGCTCCACAAAAGTATGGATATATGGAGGATGTGGGTTTGGTAGGATGATTCATGAACAAGCACATGTCAGTGAGAACTCTAAAGAGTTGGACTACTAACAATTTTACCAAAGCTATGGTTATGTGCCCAGAGCTTGGTTATGGCAAAAGGATGGATGGTTTGGATCTTGAATTCAGGGGAAGATGCAAAAAAAAACTCCTTTCTTGCTAGAGGGTCAACTTTGATGCAAATTCTAAGAAGTTAGAGATAATTCTAGTTTGGGTTAGAATTCTTGAGCTACCATTGATCCTCTACTATGATGAGGTCTTCCAAGAGATGGGTAATGCTCCGGGTTTTTACAGTGAAGTTGAAAATTCCTATCAAAACACTAGATATATGGGATGTCTTGAATTCTGGTAGGTATGAGCTTATCCAAAGGACTAGCAGATTTCGTGATTATCAAGAAAGTGAATGTTGTTTTATGTCAAGAGAGAGACTATGAAGAGAACCCCTTCAAATGTGGGCATCATCATTTCTTATGGACACCTAGTGACAAACTGCTCTATATCTTTAAAGTGCAAAATATGGGTTTGGAAAGACTTAGGAGATGTGAATGCACCAATTCAATCATCTCAAGGAGCACTTCAAATGAAGAAGCAACTCGAGGCTACTCAAATAGTCAGCGCAAAGTCTTTTGGAACCCTCAAACACCATCAATCTCAATGGTTAAGGCTTGGTTCCAAGTAAGCAACTCTCTTCCCCCTCTCCTATTACTCTTGCTAATGAAAAGGAAATACAATTCGACTCCCTAGGAACTATGCTCTATGTTAATCCCCTACACACTATGGGGCTCAAATATAACCTTCACTCTAAGATTAAAGGATCTCACTCTCTCCTACATGAATGGCATTGAAGGGATTCCTCTGAATATAGGGGCTTGAAGTCTTCCCAAAGAGGAAATAAATCCTTCCTTTTCATATAGCTCAAAAGCAAGTCAACATTGAACTTCTAACTACAAGATAGTCATCTCTTATTGGAGATGTTAGAGCAAATGCCTCAAGGAAGGGCTTGTCATAATCATTCTCTCCTTGATCGTAGAGGGTTGGAAAATCCCTCCAAAAAAATGGTTATCAAAAGATTGGTGGACATCCGTAATCCATCAATCTTGTTTCTACAAGAAACAATGTTGGATGGAAACATAGCCATAAAAACTCTATCTTCTCTTTGGCATCTTGGGATATTTTTGCAATGGCTGCATAGGGAAGGTCAAGGGTCTTATCATAAGGTGGAAAAAGAACTCCTTAACTCTAGCAAACTCTTGTCCCATTCCAACTGGGCTTAGTACGTAACAACCCGGTCATCTTCTAAAAGACATGTTAATACCATAATTGTTACCTTGTATCAATTGTTGAGAGTACAAGGTTTTTTTTAGAACACAAATTTTCTTCTTTTGTCTTGTTGTATTACCACTCCATAAAGATTGTTGACTTAATTAGGTATCAACCAATATAACTTGAATGTCAACTATGTAGTCAACCAATCTAACCAATTTTTTGCTCATATGAACAAATTGTTATAGTAGTTGACTCAATCATCCATAAGAGCAAGTCAACATGGGTAACGACTCATTTTCTCTACTAGCTTAGAATTTTGTGTAAATCTCTTCACTAATAATCTAACTTTTTCCCTAGTGTATTTTCATTATGTTTAACCAAGCTCATATTTTTCGTAATTGGTAACTTTGATACCATTAATTATGCCATTAAAACCTACCTAGAAGCTCATATAACTAGGTACTTTGATATGGTATCTCAATTCCACATCTTGGTCATCCTACCACATATAATTCCTTCACTACAGGATCCCATATATCAAAATCATGCCTTGTCATGAATGAATAATACAAACCACTATGATATGCACCATAGAACATAACAAGAATAATAATGTAAGCATGTATAACACATCTAGACTATGAACACCATATGTACATTAGATAGAACACAACATTAATGACATAAAACCATAGTCATAACACTTATCTTGTATAAAGGACACTAACTAGCTATGTACAAAGGATGTCCCTCGCAATTGTAGATTTTGTTGCTCTAGTTCTCTCAGTAGCAAGCCACCCCTAAGTTGGGGCTATGAATCCACAAAAGGTTGACTCAGTTTTATCAATAACCCAATATTCAATTGGTACACAACTCCCTTTCTTTCCCAACCATCCTGAATCACCATCTCGCTTTCCCCTTCGATTTGCACAAACTAAAGAGTGGATCCCCCTCTCCATAATGCAATCCCTCCAGCTATCTCACCTATTTCCAAGGATTCTAGCAAAAACTTCCCAAGAAATCTCAATGTTGGGATCTCAAGGCTCACTAGGGCAATAAACCATATAATTCTCAAGTGATCTTAGTCTTCAATCACAGGTTTCTTCTTTGCTCATTTCCTTATTGCTTGTACTATCTTGCACTCTTTGACAACATGATAGTCGATTCCTCCTTGAATGATTAACATAATGAGTAATTAAATGTCCTCCTCTTCTCGAACCCTAGGAATTAAAATGCATGGTCTAAACTTGCCACTTAGCAACCAAGGAACTCTACCTAACTCCTTGATACACATCCCCAAGTAGAATTTGTCCTTTAGTGTAGTTTAAGGTAAGTAGATTTTGATTGTGAGTGGAATAATATTTATCGAACTTTCACCTCTCTGAGCCCCCTTTCATTTATTTTGGAATAAAATAATATATCTCAAGACTCTAGTCGAGCACAATCACTCTAGTTGGTTGCAAAAACAAGTCATCAATGGGTTACACAAATAGGTCAATGATTAGCTGTACAAAAAGTCGATAGTCATTTGCACAAATAGATCAACAAGGTAGCCAAGCTAGTTGACCAAACAACCATGTCAAATGATTAGAAAGGCATGTTGGCCAACTAGGTAGTCAAGCCATTTGGCCACTAGCTCAAGTCAACCAAAGGAATAATTTAATTCCCTCATGTTGATTTAGATTATCATAATTGTTTTTGTCCCCTCATATCGCAACCAATGATGTTTTTTTATTAATAAAAATTATATACATATTGCATAGATTGGCCCTTGGCCATGTAATCTATCTCACTAACCTATATACCATATGTGTATAATTTACATTATGAAAACTAGGGTCCTACATGGTACCTCCCTCTTCTATTGTGACTTGGGTAAGAAATTCCTTTGTATTAATATCTATGGGCCCCATTTAGGTAGACAACAATTTTGGAAGCTCACTCTCCAAAATTATCTTTTGCAAACTAGACTTGCTTTGGTAGGGGGGATTTAAATTTCACTTTTGGGGCCTACGAAATCTAGGTACTAGTGTCCCACTTGGGCACCCTAGCAAATTTATTCATTTCAAAATTGGACGTAGTGAAGATGCTAGATATAAAATTGGCCAAACTCTTCCCCACTGTTGGCCCTTAGTTTTGGTCTATTTTTGCTTAAGAAAAATTACTTAATCCTTATATTTTCCATCCATTTTCCATCACATCCATCTCATTTTAATGTATTTTATGCATATTCGGGTTTTTAATTTTAATTTTGCAATTTCTAGAAGTTTTTATGAAAATTGAATTTCAAGTGCAATTTTGGACTGAATCAGAAATTCTCATAATAGTTATGTGGATGACATGTTTGTAGGACACTTGGGCTCGATTTTGATCCATGGATAGACAGTTTGGGAACTAGAACTGAGCTAACTCCACTTGGTTCGGCCAGAACAAGATTTATTAGGCTCGGTCAAGGTTGGTCAAACATGACTAGTCACCAGAAAATCCCTAGGAAATAGGGCAGTTTTGAGATTTTATGGGATTGACCATATTTCTTGGGATGAATTGGATGAGTTCGACTTAGATAGGTGGAT
>APFE030125323.1:52612-80678 GCA_000404065.3 Pinus taeda | reverse complement strand
ATGTGGCTCATCTGGCAAACCGACACGTGGAACATTGCGTTTAACAAAAAGGCTGCAGGATCTTCAGATAGCTGCAGGATCATTAGGTAGCTGCGGGATCATCAGATAGTTGCGGGATTCCTGCAAGTAAGTCAAAATCTAAACAAATAGTCATCCATTAGCAAAACTTACTTAATCATGCTTAATAACACCTAATGTAATGATCTGGGTGGTTTTATGGTGAAAATGAGGCAAAAGATAAGGAAAGATAAGGAAAGATTGAGGAAAATGATAGATAAGTAGGTGTAGAATAGAGGCTCTACAGTAACTCCACAAAACAAACAATTGATTCGTATATTATTCCATAGGTAACTCATTGTTATATACAATAGGAAGTGATTGTTCAGTTCATCTCTCGATGACTGTTCACATTCCTAATTTATTTATTTACATAAAATTCCCCAATCATGAAGATTAGGTGTCAACACTCCTAAGTTAAGAGCCTCTTCCCTCATATATTACATAAATGAAGTAGAAATTGTTAAAATAGGTTTATATTTGTAATATGTACTTCCTTAATTCTTCAAATTTTATCTTCTAAACTTGATTATATCTGATGTCCATATATAATGGATTTGCCTCCAAGTTTTACAAACCCGGATTGATAATTAAATACTTGTGTTAATTTAGTCAATAAATTAGTTCAACACTCACCTGCAGGAATATGTGAACTGTTGAGGTGAGAGTGGCAAAGCATCTTGACCACAAGGTCTCCACCTAGTGAACTTAAGACATAACATGTGTTTTCATGGAATATGAAAAAATACCTCTAATTTCACTAGATATTGATAAATACCTCCCAAAATTCTTTTGTTTAACCCCCCTCTCAAAACATATTTACAGTTAAAAAAAAAACTTATTTTTACTAAATATCCCTATTTTTCCCAAATACCCCATTTTATACACCCCACCCCCTCCCGCCCCCCACAATACCTATAAACCCCTTATCCATCACATCCTCATCCCAAAATATGTGCAATATATTGACTTTAATTTTGTAATTTTAAAACCCCCTTTATAAATCAATGTGATAAGATATTGATCAACAAGGTAAAGCCCCCATTGTCTTGATAAATTCCTAGTCTCTAAATCTTTTTTGAAAGGAAATTTACAGTTAAGACAACAGGTTTTGTCAAGAGGGGACTTAGACCACAATCCCATTATTTTGGAATTATCTTCACTATTAGACAAACCCCTCAGTCCCTTCAAGCTCAACCTAACTTGGCTGGAAGAAAACTCTTTACGAGATTTGATTCAAGAGTGTTGGTGATCCTTTGATCATTCCTCACAGGAGTTCCCTCCTCTACAATTTGAATCAAACCTTAAAAGAGTAAAGTTAGTTGGTAACTCTCGGTACAAGGAGAAAAAAAGAGTTGCGACATATTGTCGGAGGAACTGGAGACAGAGTTGACTCAATGTTATCAATGGGAAGGGGAAGGACTATTAACTGAACTCAAAAGGATGAAATAAAATCCATAATGGAGAACACAAGAAAATTTCTTTTACTTAAGGAAAAAGAATGGTGGATGAAAAATCAAGTCATTTGCTACGAGTGGGAAATGAAAACAAAGTCCTTCTACTAGTATGCAAACAATAGGAAGTTAATAAATATTATTTGGGTTATTAACAAGATGGATGGTACCAGAGCTACCTCTTGCTTTGACCTGGGTGAGGAAGGCATACACCGTTTTCACACCCTCTTTAAGGAAGATTCCATAACAATGATAGATGCAGTTGTAAAAGTTGTTAGTCATTTACCTTGTTTTATAAATCAAGAGCAAAATATGCAACTTATGGTCGAAATTACCAAGGAAGAAATTCTAAGTGTTCTACATAGTTTCCAGAAGGATAAGAGCCCTAAGGCTAGAGTGTTCCTTGTGGAGTTCTATCTGGGTTGTTTTTAGATTCTCAAGAATAATATTTTGAAGGTGATGGAATATTCCAAGACAAACAATCCTTTAAATTTTGATCGATTCAAGCCCATCTCGCTTTGTAATAGCATTTACAAAATCATTTTGAAGTTGATAGCTAGGAGACTAAAGGACAACCTTAGCTCAAACCATATATCTCTAGAACAATTTGGTTTCTTGAAAGGGAGACAGATTCATGAAGCCATCAACTTAACTTGAGGAGGACTGCATTCCATCAAAATTGGCAATCAGAAAGCACTCACCTTCAAGGTGGATTTATCCAAGGCTTTTAGCAGGGTATGTTAGCTCTATCTTAAACTTCTTCTCATCCATCTGGGTTTTGGTCACTCTTTCATCACCGAGACTCTCAATTGTATCGGCTCTACTTCTTTCGCCTAACTCATAGATGGATTTGCAACTCCTTCCTTCGAAGCAAAAAGAGGACTTAAACAAGGTTGTCATATGTTCACCCTTGCTCTTCCTTTTGGTCGTTGAAGGTCTTAGTAGACTATTAGAGGAAGCCCTAACTATGGGAAGGATAAAAGGTATTGTTGTAGGTCCCTCTTGTACTATCTCACATCTCTTATTTGTGGAAGACATCTTAATTTTCTATGAAGGGACTAGTAGAGATATGGAGTACTTAAATGAACTCTTGAATTTATTTTACAAAGCCATAGGTATAACAATAGACAAGGAAAAATCCTCTCTAACTACTTAGGGACTCAATGAGTGACCTTAAGAAAAGGTTACTATCTCACATATTCTCTCTCTTTAGGTTGAGAATAAAATACTTGGGATTCATCTTAAAAGCCAACAAGTATAAAAAAAATTAACTAGTTATGTCTAGTTGCAAAACTAGAAAGGAAAGTCAATGCCTATTGCAATAAACAACTTTCTAGAGTAGGGCATCTAGTACCTGTCAATGATATTCTAGAATACATATTGTTGTATTGAACCTCTTTAGCTTGGATTCCTAAAGGCATTTTAGGCAAAATAAGATATCTCTCATTCTAATTTCTTTGGTCATGGAGTGTTAAGATTAAAAAAGAATCTAATATTAGCGTCTTAGAGGAAATTGCCACCCTGAAAGCCTTTAAGGTTTGGGGTTTAAAAAACATCTTTATCTTCTCCAAGTCCAAAGCATTAACAACAAAAAATGTGAGGTTAATCCAAGGAACAATTTTATGGGCTCAAAGTAAAAAAGGCAAGATACTTCCCTCATGACAATGTGGTGCATTGGTTAAGGGAACCTAACAAGGTGGTGCAAAATGGGTCCATCATTTGGAAAGTTATCATGGATGCTTTACCTCTCACTCGAAGGTGGTCGATTTGGAAACTTGGGAATGGGGCTCAAGCCCTTATTGGGAAGGATCTTTGGATAGGTAGCAAAGATAACCATTTAATCCTTGATAATTTGGCCAATGCACTCAACACGTTTAGTGGACGTCTTGCTATAAGTAGGACTTGAGGGAGACTATGCTCCCTTATGGAACAATTATATCAAAGCTCTCTAGAATACCTTTGTTTCTTTCTCATACAAGGGAGATAAGTTGCTATGGTCCTTGAATCTCGCAGGAGGATATGAACCAAGGCTAGCATACATTTTACTAGCCCAACAAACTAGAGGTTGAGAAACTAGAGGTGTTCCTCCATTGTGGTGGGGAAAAAGCTTTGGAATCTAAAGTGTCTAGCCAATTTCAAACTTTTTATGTGGTTTCTGTTGCATAATAACGTGCTTACTTGGGACAAGCACAAAGAAGGAACTTTTAGTTCCCATGAGATGTCACCTTTGTAGGCAAGTTTCTAAAACTAATCATTACCTTACCATTAGCTGTAAATTATCCTTGGAAGTTTGGACAAAAATCCAACAAATAGAAGGTCTTTCTTGTGTATGGGGAGGAGATACAATTGAAGAAACACTAAAGACATAGTTATACAATCGAGCATCATAGAAATTCAAGCCCTCCCCCTTATTGTAGCTTAGGTATTTGGATTGCTAGAAATCATTCTATTTTTTAGAATAAGGAGCCCTCACCTTTGTAATGCACTCTCCAAAGCTTATCCATTTTATTAGCTTTTCTACAAAACACTTAAAACTCTTCTCCATGAATTCACTAGGATACTCAAAAGCCAAAATGACATGCCATGTTCTTTCTTTGATGGGGCTTCCTAGGGAGACCCATCTTGTGGAAGGGCAGGTGGCATCATATGCTTCAACAATGACTAGAGCATTTCATTCTCAACCAACATTAGGATTCCAATAAACAAATTTTGTGAGCCCGCGACTCTTAAGCTTACTCTTCATTTAGCCTTGCAAAAAAGGCCTTACTCATCTACATATTTATGGATATTCCTTGCTCATTATAAATTGGATGAAAGGAGATAAATTGTTGCAGAATTACACTCTTCTCCAATTATTCAATGATATTAAAAATGTTGAGAAATCAATGCTTATAAGAATTAGGGTTTGGTTCCTCTTACTTGATAATTACTTGTGAATTATGTTGGCTTCTTTTACTTCTTTATTAGTTTATCTTTCATCAAGCAATTACCAAATATGTGTATATGAACACCGCAAGAAAAAAGAACACAAGATGTAGGCGCTCAACCAGGGCAAAACCCCTACAAGGGGAAAACCTAGTCAAACTCCTTCAATAGATTCAAATCAAGATGAGACACTTCCATACTTCTTAGACCTAGACAAATACCTCCTCCAATCACCAAGTCAACCCTTCCCTTCAATAGATGATTCCTGTTAGAGTCTCCAAGTGACAGCTCGTCTCCAAGTGACAACTCCTCAACAACAGCTTTAGTCTAGAATTTCAGCCCCCCAGAAGCAGAACTTTGACCCCCAGTGTCATAATTTCGGACCTATAGTAGACACAAAATTTTAGACTCAGCAACTACCCAAAAACTTAGCACGTGTGAGAGATAGATAGCCCAAAAACTCAAATTAGGTCTTCCTAGTAAATTGTGTCCTTCTCCAGCTACTTCGCTCTCTTTTTCGCCTCTCTTCCTTGAAGATCAAACTTGTTGAGTGAATGCCCCAAATAGGTCGAATTTCCTCTCTTTATATAGCCTTTCTGTTGCGTTGAATTGCCCTAATGTAGGTCGACTTCATGGGGACAGGGTCGACTTGGTGTGGAGGTGACAAATAACATTTTTTGACTCGAAAATAATTTTTTTTACATGATAAAAAATCCCAAGAAGGGTCTAATAAAAATTACAATGACTCTAATGACTCAAGACAAAACCTAGAAGCCTTCAATGGAGGCTTTGGCCTAGAAAACATTGACCCAAGCATGAAACCCATGCTTTAATTAGTCATTCTCTTTACTAATAATTTTTTTTTTGACAAGTACAATTATGAAGACCAACACTAGTTACATTCTTCAATACTCCCTCTTAACTAGGGAGGTATTCATAATTACATACATATAAGTGTACACGGAAGATCTCAAAATGAAATGAACTATAAAGAGTTCTAGCACATTCAGTGCTACAGATTAGATACTTGACTAGGGTACTCTAATCGGGTGGGACTAAGATAGACTCAAGCTTTAGCCACTCTAGTACCATCAAGCTTGTAAGCTCTACCATCAACCCAGGGATATAGGTGTGTATCTAAGGTCAGACCTCCATGACCAACACCAACCTCCCCACTTTGGGATCTAGACATCAATACATAGGTCAACCAGATTGTCCTCCCAAGCATCTTGCCATAAGATTCTTCATCTCTCCCTATAAACTAAATCTGTAACATCAACCAACCCAAGCATGCTTCTAAAATATTCAAACTTCTTATTTGAAAGAGATTTCGTCAACACACCAACTACCTGTTCATGTGTTGGAATGTATTGTAGCTTCATGACCCCATCTTGTACCAAACTCCTAATGTAGTGGTACTTGTTGTTGATATGCTTCATCCTTGCATGGAATACAGGGTATTCAAACATCTTGATGCTACTTTGATTATCACAATTTATTGTTGTAGGATCCAGAGGCTTTCCAAACAAATATGACAAGAGTTTTCTTAACCAAAAAACTTCCTTTCTTACTTCACATGCAACAACATATTCTGCTTCAACACTACTTAACACAACAAGATCTTGTTTTCTACTCATCCATGAAATCATTGCAGATCCCAAACTGAAACATCCACCCGTAGTGCTTCTTCCATCAGTCTCACTGCCACCCCAATCAGAATCGATAAAACCTGTTAACTTGACTTCCTTTTCATCATACTTCTGACAATGACGTATTGTGCCATGTAGGTATCTCAAAATATGCTTGGCAACTATCCAATGATCATGACGAGGCTCCCACTAAAATTGACTAATAACATTTACAGTGAAACATATATCAGATCTTGTATTTACCAAGTACATCAAAGAACCCACCAACATATGATAGCTAGTAGGATCAACGAGACTAGAGTCAGAGCTTCTCAACTTCTTGAGATTAGTGATCATGGGAGTAGTCATAGGCTTGGAATCCATCATGTCGAATTTTTGTAACATCTTGATTATGTATTTACCTTAACCCAAATATATTTCACCGGGGTTCTGCCAAAATTCCAAGCCCAAGTTATAGTGCATGAGTCCCAAATCTTTCATCTCAAATTCAGCGGCTAGCGTTTTCTTACATTCTAGTATCCTGCATTCCTCACCTGTAATAAACAAATCATCCACATATAGTAGTATAATGATTGGTTCATTCTTCACCACCTTAATGTCGAGGTTTGCAAAAACAAAACTTTTGACGAACCCAATTCTTAAGAGATATGCATTCATTCTTGCATACCATGCCCTAGGAGCTTGCGTCAAGCCATATAGGGATTTCTTGAGTCTACAAGCATGTGTATCTCTTCTATTTATTTCAAAGCCTTCAGGTTGTTCAATGTATACTTCTTCATCAATGGTTCCATTTAGAAATGTTGTTTTAGCATCCATTTGATGGATGGATATTCCATCCCATAGTAGTAGCTAGAGAAACCAAAGATCTTATAGTAGTATGCCTAGCAGTAGGAGCAAAGGTTTCTTCATAGTCTATACCTTCCTTTTGTAAGAAACCCCTTGCAACAAATCTAGCTTTATATTTGTCTATGCTTAAATCAACAACATGTTTGATTTTGCAAATCCATTTTGAGATGACAACCGATTTGTCACTTAGTCTAGGAACGATTTCCCATACCCTTTCATGATGGATTGATATTGTTCTTGCATCGCTTTCTTCCATTCCTCTTGATGAGCAACTTCTTCAAATGTAGTTGGTTCAACTTCTATCTATTTTGTCATGTATGTTGCATATCCTGAATATCTCTTTGGCCTTTCGCTTTCTCTAAAACTTCCTTTAGTAGCTCCATGTCCTTCAACATCTTCAAGGGTAGCTTTTAACCAATTTGGCCTCTTCTTCATTGCAGGAATTATTCCAGGTTGAATAGGCTCACTTGGTCCTTATTCTTCTTCTTCTTGGTTTGTAGTTGTCTTGTCATGATGCTTTTCTTCTTCAAATAGTGGTACATCTTCATCATCAAATTTGATTGGTATATCCTTGGATCTTTTGTAGGCATGATTTTCATCAAATATAACATCCTTGCTAACTTCAATTTGTCTTCCTTCCTTGATGCAGATTCTATAAGCCTTTGAAGAAAGATTGTAATCAACAAAGATCCCTTTTATGTTGGTAGAATCCAATTTCTTTTGCTTGTCTTTTGGAAATTGGAACATGGATGTATGTGGGATACCCAAAGATTCGGAGATGGTCTACACATGGCTTCTTCCCTGTGAATGCTTCCCCCGGTGTCATATTATCAAGGATTCTGTGAGGACTTCTATTTTGTATATATATTGTTGTCATTCTTGCTTCTCCCCATAGAAAATTTGGTAGATCTTTATCAAATATCATAGTTCGTATACATTCTTCAATTGTTCTATCTTTCCTTTCTACAACTCCATTTTGCTCGTGGTTGTAGGGAACAATAAGCTCCCTCTTAATACATGCTTCTTTACAATATGCAATTAATTATTTTGAAGTGTATTCCCCACCATTGTCGGATCTCAAAGTCTTTATCTTTATTTCGATTAAGGTCTCCAATTCGATCTAAATTCCTTGAACTTTTCAAATACTTCGTCTTTTGTCATGAGAAGATAGAGCCATGTCTTTCTAGAGTGATCATCAATGAAGGTCACATAATAAAGATGGCCTCCAAGAGATTTGTTAGAAATTGGTCCACACACATCAGAATGAATGAGGTCTAAGATCTCCTTAGACCGTGTACCACTGCTTGTAAAAGGTTTCCTTGTATTCTTTCCCAAAGCACATCCTTTGCATACTCCTTCATGATATTCCTTGATGTTGAGGATGCCCATTAGCATCTGACTAAGTGAGGGTATTATCTTGTAATGAATATGTCCATATCTTCTATGTCATAATTTGATAGGGTTGATTTCCATGTGAACTAGGGCTTGAGGAGATGGTGTTATAACTCTATATAGCCTTCCTTCACGAACTCCAATAGATTTTGCCTTTTCAATACTTAAATCCTTTCCCCAAACCAAAACTTTACCATCTACAAAGGCAACCATGTCTCCTTTATCTTCTAAAGAAGAAATGAAAAGTAAATTCTTTTTCAAACCTAGGACATGGAGTATATTGTTGAGGTGTAGCTTTTCTCCTCTTTCCAGCTTTAGTGATGTAGATCCAAGGCCCTTGACTGCATAATTGTTGTTGTCTCCTAGCTCCACTACATGGGATGATGGTTCGTTTGATAATAGAGTATGAATTTGTCCACTTCTCCCGTCATATGTCTTGATGCTCCACTATCAATGATCCATGTGTTGTCATCATTAAGAGTACCTATAAGTGCAGCAAAAAATCCTTCACCCTTGACTTTCCTAGATAAATTGCAGATGATCTTTTCAATCCAACTTCCTACAATTCTCATGATATTGAATTCCATCTTCAAGTAACTTGCCATAGAGGGAGCAAACTTTCCTTCCAAGACAACAAAGTGATCTTCAACCTTCTTTGATCTTAGCTTTGATACCGTGTTGAGAAATCAATACTTATAGGAATTAGGGTTTGACTCCTCTTTCTTGATAGTTACTTGTGAATTATGTTTGCTTCTTCCACTTCTTTATTAGTTTATCTTTCATCAAGTGATTACCAAATTATCTGTATATGAAGACCATAAGAATAAGATACACAAGATGTAGGTACTCAACCAGTGCAAAACCCCTACAAGGGGAAAACCAAGTCAAACTCTTCCTTCATTAGATTCAAATTGAGACACTTCCAGACTTCTTAGGCCTAGACAAAGACCTCCTCCAACCACCAATTTAGCCCTTCCCTTCAATAGATGATCCCTGTCAGAGTCTCCAAGTGACAGCTCCCTAGCAGCAGTTTTAGTCCAGAATTTCAGCCCCCCAGCGATAGAAATTCAACCCCCAACAACAAGATTTCGGACCTGCAATAGCCACATAATTGTGGCCCCAACAACTACCAAAAAACTTCGCACATGTGAGAGTTAGATAGCCCAGAAAATCAAATTAGGTCTTCCTAGCAAATTTTGTTGTTCTCCATCTACTTCGCTCTCTTTTCGGCCTCTCTTCCTTGAAGATCGAACTTGTTGAGTGGCTGCTCCAAATAGGTCGAATTGTCTCTCTTTATATAGCATTTCTGTTGGGTCGAATTGCCCTAATGTTGGCCAACTTGGTGTGGAGGTGACAAATAACCTTTTTGGACTCAAAAATAATTCTTTTTACATGATACAAAAGCCCAAGAAGAGTCTAATAAAAATGACAATGACTCTAATGACTCAAGGCAAAACCTAGAAGCCTTCAATGGAGGTTTTGATCGAGAAAACATTGACCCAAGCATGAAACCCATGCTTTAATAAGTCATTTTCTTTAATAATAAATTTTCTTTTTACAAGTACAATTATGAAGACCGACACTAGTTACATTTTTCAACAAAAAATAAGATAAACTATTTCTCTCATACCAAATTTTGATCATGTGTAAAGATAAGAATCAAGGGATAGATAACCTCTCAAAAGCTAGTTTGGAACTAGACTGAGACACATGGAAAATCATAAAAAAAGAAACCTACATTGTCCACTTCGAATATCTTCATGAATCATGGCTCTAACAATGAATAGTTGTACTGACTTTAAGACACTGCACAAATAGTGCCTTCTAAAACCTTAAACAAGAATTGAGGTTTTTTTTAATGTATATTTTTGAACTATGTAACAACAAGTTGATCCTTTTTGCCAACTATAATTAGCTTTTGGTTCTTCATATGGACAAACTAGTTGGACCATGAGCCTCTTTGAATGTCAAGGACATTTGTGAATGTAATTTTGTTCCTTTTGCAAAAATAAAATAGCATAGTTTAGTTGTTCGATATTTTGCCACTTGCCACTTTTCCAAGTATATTTTCTAGTCAAATCTTGTAGGGGTTTGTTAGAATGGCAAGTTTAAGTTATGCAGTTTACACAATCCAAGTGATATAGGGGGTTTCAAGTACATTGAATCCATTTGTGCATTCAAAAATGCAATTAAAATAATGTAAAATTACAATCTCTTAAAAATTTGTATCACTAAATTCTATCGAGAAGAACAAACAAACAAACAAACAAAACTAAACTAAAGCAAATAAAATTACTCATTTTTTAATTGAAAAAAAAAATAACAAATAAAAATTTGAAAATGTAGTACTCTTTTTAAAAAATAAATTATATATTTACTTAAAACAATTAAACTAGCAAATAAAATTACTCATTTTTTAATTGAAAAAAAATCAATAAACAAATAAAAATTTGAAATTTGAAAATGTAGATACTCTTTTTAAAAAATAAGTTATATTATTAACTTATGGCTCAGTCTAATTAATAGACAAAATGGTTTTTCAGTCAAATCCAACAGTACACTTTTGAGCAAGATTGTGATTTCTTATTGTTTAAAATACACTTTTGAATGCATAAATGGATTCAACACCCTAAAAAACCTTTAGGCACTAGAACTTTGCAGAATAAACAACCTACAAAATCTTCAAACACTAAAACTTTGCAGAGTAAACAAGTTAAACTTGTGACTCTTAAAAATCTCTGCCAGATTTTGGACAAATTTAGCTTGAAAAATGTGAAAAGTCATTTTATCTATTAATTAAACTGCCAAAAACAAATTATTACATAACAAAAGGCCAAATTTTTCCCAGTATTTTTGGTTAGAATCTGATAAGAAATTATTCCAGAAATTTGACTGTATATTAGAAATTTGATTGTAATACTGTTTGAATCATTTCTTTGAGGTTAGAAATGGATTCAACACCATCATAAATCCCTAGGGCACCCAAAATCTTGATAATTGTAGCGCAAAGTTCCAAAAATTTCTGCCAAATTTTCTCAAAATCATATTAAATTTCCATTATTTTATGAAAAAAAACGTGGCCGGTGTAAACTAGGCAATAGGCGATTTAATTATATAGTGAGGTTCGTTAAATCATCACCAAATTAGATGCAAACGCAACGGATTATTGTGAATCACTGTTAATTTTGCTGACTCGGCTACGAATGGGACGCATGGTTGCAACAGTCATAATTGGTTAGCAAATTAACGTTTCCTACTTTAAAAACGTAATGAGATTTCGCAAATGCATTGTTATGTTATGATCCGAGTAAACACATTGTATAAACATCAGTTCTAAAGGGATATTAAAATATTTTGTTTTCGGATTTTTATTGGATAATAGTTTTTAAGATTTTTATGTCAAGTTAGTTTTCTTATTGTGTATGTATATTTTTCATTCAATCTAACTTTTTATCTATATTTTCATTCAAAATTTTATGTTAAGCTATTATTTTCGATTCAAAATTTTAAGTTCATCTATCTTTATAGCTTTATCTGCATTGCCAATTAAAAGCTACTGCTTAGATCTTAAGTTAACCTAAGTTTCTAGCTTTATCTTCATTGTCAATTAAAAAGCTACCGCTTATAATTTGACATCAACCTGATATCAATTAAGTGCTACTGGTTGGAGTTTAATATCCATGTGGCACTGAGTAAAGTTCCTGGAAACTATGCTCTCCTTTCAATGGAATCTGCCAAAAATTTAACGTCCATCCACTTAAATAACTCTGCATTTTGTACAGCATTGCCACACATCACCTATATCATTGCCATCTCCACCAACATGCTGCAACTTGAACCCCTTTGCCACTGCCTCACCCACAACATTGTTATCTGTACCCACATGCAGCACCATATTTACTGGTCAAAAGTAAAGGGAACGGTAAACAAAGGGATAATTAGCAGGTTTAATTTCCTCACTACACGAGTTATATTCTCTGGAAACATGTTTGCCTGTATAGCAAAAATTTGATCACACTGAAAAATCGTGAGAGAGTAATTTCTATAAGCCCAAAAGGGCAGGAAAATTTGAATATATTGATATTGAAGTAAATCATGGCATCTGTTGTGATTTTATCCTGGATCTTGCCCAGAACAATCTTCCAAAATTACTAATTCACCCGTTAAACTTCATATCTCTCCATGCAATCATTTGGACAACAGTGAGGCTTGAAGAATATATCCATAGATTCTGTATAATTATATGATGTTGGGCATGCCTTACGCTTTTGTTCACTAGAAAATGCCCTTTTGATTTCCTTAGAGTGAACCTGCCTCCATCCACTGCTTCATTGCTTCATGATCAGAACCAAAGCGAATAGTTCCACCAGCAGTAGTTTGAGATGCAGCTTCTAAGTTACATAAACAAAAGCAGGGCCACCTTGCAGTTTCCCGATCGCTTCCACCAATGGATCCACAACGTTCTGTGCTAAGTTATTTTATTTGGTATCTGTTTCATTATCCACAAGGTTCTGTGCTAAGTTATTTTGTTTGGTATCTGTTTCATTATCCACAAGGTTCTGTGCTAAGTTATTTTATTTGGTATTTGTTTTATTTTCCCTAGTTTTTTTTCTCGGTAAAGACTGTGCTAATTATATTAAAAAAGAAGAAAAATATGTACAGAGAGGATAGACCTCTGAGGAAGCTGTAGCTCTACCTCTCTCAAAATAGTTTTGCAAAAAATGCTTACATTGTAGACCAGAGTCTGCAAAAAACTGCTCAGACCTCTGTATGTCAAAATTGAACAGCATAAGACTGAGAATTATAGTTTGTGGACAAAATTGGAGGTCCAAGAGAAGGTGCTGCGTTTGGAAGGCGCCAATCTGGAAATGCTGCCTGGTCTTTAGCCGCGAAGTCTCGAATAAGCAAAACTGAATTGCATCCCTGAGTCGTCAAGAAAGGAGTAAAAAACTAACTTGGAATCTGCAGTGTCATGTTTTTCAACCTCGTCCGGGGCGCTCGAAAGATTAACCCATTCAACCATAACATTGTCCTCCACATCCGTCGCACTTCTACCAGGAGGTAGAACAAGATGGAGAATGTTTCCAGTGAAACGCGCCGGCTCACTTTCAAGTATGGGCTCCGTCACTGGCTGAGGGTCGTTAATCTGCTCCTGAGGAGCGCTTTGCTGGGGATTGCTCTCCTCACGGTCCTCCTTATCCTGCACCTCCGCAGAGACTTCCAATTGCGCCTCCACTAAGCGGCTCTGGGATGAGCTGGTGGACATGGAGGGAGAATGCTCTGAGGAGGTGGCCATCGAGCTAGCAGGTTCATCAGCTTCCTCTGAAAAAATGACTGTAACCAGGGCATAGATAATCGGCTTGTTAAGCCAGCTTTGGAAGTTGAAGCGGGCAGAGTGCAAAGAACTGGTGAGAGAAGGGCCAGACTTCTCAGAGGTCAGCGAAGAGGGCGCGACTGTGGCGAGTGGGGATATGCGGCGAGGTTCAGGGCCTCCCCTCCTTCCCAGCCTTCCTCGAGGACCAGCGGAGCTTCCTCGCCTGGGTTTTCCTCGCAGACGGGGCGGCATATTAAAATGAACGGCTTAAGAAACAGGTTTAAAGGGAGGTGGATGCAAATTGGACAGAGCGGACGTAACAGAGTCCAGACGAAACCCACGACCACCAGAGAGACCCGAAATCCCACCCAAACTTGAATCCCCGACAGCGAGATGAGGGCTTGTAACTCCCAGAAAGAATCCCAGACAGACCAGTGAGGACCCACGACCCCCAGAACAGCCCAAACTCCTACACAAACCTGAAACTGCCACACTGAAATGGAAATTCGACACTTACTGGAGATTGACCTGGCAAATAAAACAAACTGCAATTGGGGACGATCCACCATTGTGCTGAGCACAATAGCGAAACAATGAGTCCCAGGCTGCCTCTGAGAGCAGGACCGCCCGGGACAACCCCCTCGACGAAGGCTAAGAAAACCAGAGCATATGAAAATGTCTTGCTCTGAACCGAACCTCTGGACTGAATTGCTGAGCAGAACCAGATGAAATAGAAACCCATCCTGGCGCCCCATTCCATAAACCTGCAACCTGGTACTCTCGGCTTGATGCGGCATTGAATGGCAGTAAATTGCCTGCAGAGGGAGTTTATGGTGCCTTACCTCCCTCTTCCACCGTGAGTGCGTGCCAGCTGCTGGCTGCGCATGCCTCATGGATAACACTTATTCAATGCACAAAGAGACACCCGCATCCGGGTTTTATTTTCCCTAGTTAAGGTAAAGCCTTTTAAGTATTTGAGAAATAAAGATAGATTTTTCTTTTTCTTAATCATCTAAAAAAATTGAAAACTTAAATTACAAACCCAAGGCAAATTGGTTTATTTGCCATGGATTCAAAATCACTCTAAGGAAACCCTAGAATAGTTTGTATCGTAGACTCCATATGCCCTTTAGATCAAGAAGACACTATTATATCTGACTTGTGGCACTCATCTAAAATATAAAAATCATTTTTTTGCTTTATGGTAAACTAGATTAAATTGTAGGAAAATCTTCTATTTTTAGCATTTAACCTAGACGATGTGTAATACATGAGAATGTTACCATTGTAACCTCAATAACTACCCCTTCTTGTTAGTGAAGGATAGATCCTGTGCTGTCTAACCTTCATCCATGTAGAGGACATACCTTCGTGTATGTGTATGTGTCCTGCAAGGCTACACACATAGACTAGAGCACATGTGTTTCGAGAAAAACTAGTGTCTTGTCAAACGACTAGCCCTCTAGGTTTGGTAGCTACCCTAGAAACAATAGCTTAAAGCAATTCAACGATTTCTTCTATGTGCAACAGATAAGAGAAAGATGAAGGGATCAGCCTGGAACTTCCACTTGATTCCTTGTCTGATCTCTCTTCCCCTTGACCGAGCTTGCAACTCCTCCCCATACTTAACCCGCTTGGAGAGTACCTGCAGAAACACAGCAACAAAGAACTGTCAAAGCATCTTGATCTATTACAACATATACATTACAGAATCAGATATATAATGAACAAATGACAGCATTCACAAATGATAATATTCACAATTGCACAATCATATGGAAGAAAACTTGAAGAACTTTATTAAATAGAGGGAGAATTACAACCCAGTTGTCTGATCCAGCATCATCCTCCCAGCGTCAATCCCTCTTCACCTCATGAAATAGCAAGATCACACCAACAATACAATGCTCTTTTCCTCAAATACAAACTATCATCACTTCCTTGCAATTTACAATATTCCAGCCCCTTGGATCTCTTAAATGAGGGATCCATTTATAGATGTGTGCAAGGGTGTGAGTTATCTCTGGGGTTTTGATTAGTGTCATTCCACTTGTTACAATTGGTTCCACTTGGAGATTTCTTGGATCTCTTACTCATCCCTGGGCGAATTCAGAGAGGCAAGTGTTATAGGAGAAGTTTCTAGAAGATTCTATGAGCAACCACCTAGCAAATTGTCTTGGACATCTGTCCATCCTCGCCCATCACACCTTATAGAAGGCCTAATCAGTATGCATTGCACTTGGACAGTGTACCACTCAGTATGCATCGCACCTTGCCAGTGGAGCAGTCAGTATGGTTCAGTTTAGGCCATTTCTAGATGGTTTCTCAGGTGGAACTTTTGGGAAATGATGTAATCAGATGACTAAGCTCTTTTAGGGCATGAAACAACTCTTTTAAGGATCGAAGAGCCCTATTTTATCGAAATATAAGTTTGCGGAGGTTGTGCCCAAATATGTCTATAACAGTTGCTCTCTAAAGCATGAAGTCGTAAATTTTGATGTCGGGTGAAATGCTTTATCATGAGGATCCGAGGTTTCTAACTGGAAGGTGACCTGCATAAGTTACAATACAATACATTATCATAATATAATTTTCATGATCTAGCTGAGGGAAGCATTCCCATGCTCAGCTTTATAAATTCATTTCATGTACATGGATCAGATAATCGTCTGTAGATGCAGACTAGTGATTTTTCAAATGTAGAGTCATCATCCTTGGTTTGGATGACTATTTGTACAACGCCTTTGTACATTTGATGTTTTTATATCCTTAAATATATAGCAGCATTGATGGATGAAACTAGATCCGAGGTCTTCAAACTCATTCAATCTTCGCCCGGTGTACAAGTCAATCCATGTGAAGAGATGTTTTGGAGTCGAACATGGAAAGACATCGCCTGATTACCAACCAATAATGTGAGTTGTTAACAGGTGCGAGAGGAATCACCGATAATGATAATGACCCTCAAGGTACTACAGTACAATTCACGTGGTGTGAATATATGATCAGATGTCGAACACCACGTAAAATCTTTCGGTCGAAGGCCATTGATGTTAACCTGTCACCGGAAGTGAGAAACTTTCCATTGATGCATGCAAGCTTCAAAGCACTGAAAGGGGTGTTTCCAAGTCAACTTCTTGGATAATGAGCTGATGTCGACAAGAAATGACTCGTCGTAGGAGGGCCTTGATGTATCTCACACCTACGACATGAAACGAAGCAAATGATTTCTGGAGGTGAAAACAAACTAACGACACAAGGTTCAGGAATGGCGATCACGAAAAATGAAGGTTGGAGGTATTGCAGTGAATGAGACATTAACTAAATGGTGGTTTCTCAACTGAATGACTTCTCTTGAACATGTCGACGACACTAAGATGGATTGGTAGCATTAACCCCAAAAGATGGATGGTGTGGAAGGTTAATGGTGAGATGTGCGGTGAACGGAATAACCCAACTCAACTCAATCATGGTGATGGAGTGAAAGTGTCATGTTCAAGAGCAACCTGCTACCATAAATTCTTCAAGTTTCTTCCCTCTTTCCCCAGTCATTGCTGACCAGTACCTCTTTATTTTTGTCAAGCTTGAGAAGGATAACATATGATTGTTCTATAATTCGCCCTTCAGGCAAACCTGTTGCTATGTTTTAACGAGTCTAGCGACAGTGAAACTCGGTCTCATTTAGAATGGACAAGTTTGTCGCTATTGTTTTAACGAGTTTAATGACAAGGATAACTCGGTCCTTTTCATGTTTAGAGAGTTTGAAAAGAGACGAAAAGAAAACTCCAAAAGTTCTTTTCGTAAAATAGTCCCTCGAGTCCAAAAAAGGATAAAATAATACAAGAGGGATGACATTTCCAATCAATTTAACGAGCTAGAAAGGCCAATTGTTCGAACTTTTTCGTGAGATAATCCCTCGGGTCCGAAAAAGGATAAAATAATACGGAAAGAATGACATTTCTAATCACTTTAACGAGCTGGAAAGGCCAATTGCTCAACAATCTTTTCATATTTAATTAGTCTGAAAAGGGTTTAAAGGAGACTTGATTTGAGGAACGAGTGGTGTCCAGGATAACAACTGGTTCCGATGAATTTGGAACTTCTCAAAACATGGTGAATTCCGTGAAGAGGCTGGCTAATAAGACCACTCATCGCAACTGTTCCTCAAAAGGGGTAAAAGAACCAAGTGAGAGCGAATGATCGGCCAAAGGGATGGAGGTGATGAGAGGTACACAACCAAGGTTCAAAAGACTGATAAAATAGCAATCACAAAGGTTATTTAGTTGAAGGTGGGTTCATTTTTTGACAAGCTTAAACCATGGGGGAACTATGTTTGGTGGGTTCATTTTTTTGACAAGCTTGAACCATGGGGGAACTATGCTTGGTGGGTTCATTTTTTTTTACAAGCTTGAACCATGGGGGAACTATGCTTGGTTGCACTTATATATATATATATATATATATATATTATATATATATATTTCTTTTATATAATTCGAAATGACAGAACTAAAAATTGAAAAAACAACAAAACTAAAAAATTGAAAATGAAAATTGAAAAAATGGGTTCAAAATGGTGCCCCCAGCATGATGCAAAGAAAAGTCTCTTGTAACCAGATGGGAATTACTGTAGTTAGGCAGGAATTGCTTTCGTCCAGAATAAACAAAACACCTCCTTGGCTTCGTCTAGAATAGACAAAGGTGAATGGTGTGTTAAACCAATCACATAACCTACTAGGAGACTTATCTTTACAACTAGGTTCGTCCAGAATAGACAAGCGTGCATGCCCCCTAAGCTTCGTTATATTCACAAGATTACTCCTTGCTATCAGGTGGATGGAATGAAGGTTCAAGCGATACCGTTGACATAAAAGGACCATTTCGGGATGGTGATTGACTTGGAGCTATGCTTGGACCGGGAAATGAAAGCTGGTCAACGGTGACAATTTTGTCTTCATGAGGGAAACACATCACTCGGAAGAGTGTTGAAACAATAGCTTCCATGTTATAAACATAGTCACGGCCCAGAAGTAAATTGTAATCTAACGGTCCTGGGACTATCATCACGTTCCGATGAATGGTTTTCCCTCCCAAAGTGATTGGTAACTTAGGAAGGATCCCTAATGGTCGACTGGTTCCTTTGTTAAAGCCTAACAAATTTTGTGTAATTGGCATAAGTGATGGCAAACCAAGTGCTTTCCAAGCAGTTGAGGAAAGGATACTCACTGATGCCCCTTCATCTATGATAGTGCCAAACACAATCATTTTACGAACTCGTACTATGATCCAGAAAGGTACATAAGAAGGAAGGCAATATCTCGCTAGTTGATTCCAATCAAATGAAGTGACTAAACTACTTGGAGGGGGTATCGAATAAATGGGTGAATTAACCCCTTGTGTTACAAGAACTGTAAGGTTTTCCTCTTGTGTAGATGGAGCAGGCGGATTGCCCCCAAGTTCATCGGAATCTGAAGAAACAAAAATAATTTGAACTGCATCATTCTCACTCTCTTCGAGAAGGGTACGATTATCTAAAGGTGAAATAGGGTCAGCTGTCACCTTGGCCTGTTGACTTTGGTCGAATATAGACTCATAAGATTCACTTTCAGAGAGAGTGGTTTCGACCGCCGGTTGATCTAAGTCAGTCGGTTTTTCAACTAGTAAAGGACTTGGGGAGAGTTTCCTGTAGCCAGATGGAAGTCGTTGCGGTGAAGTAGAATGGTTATCCAACACTCTTTTGGCTTCATCCAAAAAGGGACAAAGGTGAAGGGCGTGGTTCCCTTCACATAACCTACATGGAAACCTAACCTTTCTCTTTTGTCCATAAATTTTACTATCACTAGTTGATGGTGTGCTACCAACATGATCACCAGAGGTTGATGACACCGGGTGGTTTGAACGGGGAGACCATTCTCTCAAGATCCGAGGAAAGCAAGGACAATCTCGAGAAAAATGGTCACCCGCACAAATTATGCATGGAAATTTGGCTTTGGGAAGTCTAATGTGCAGATTTTCACCAAATGATGCATTCAAAGCAATGGTTGCTTGGTCGCCCCCTCGCTGAATTGGCTTCTTCTTCTTCTCCTTCCCTTTCTTCTTTTTCTCAGCGACCTGGTTAGTAGTATCACTATTTTCACCAAGCGAAGAGGAAAAAGGGGAGGGAGAAACAAATGAGGAAGAAGGCGAAAGGTCAACTGGAGGTTGATTTGATTGCGGAGAAATTGCGGCATTTTGAACCACAGAGGTTGAAAACAGCCATACTGGCAGGCCAATAGTAATTCCTGAAAGGGACAATGTAGCCATATAAAGAGCACAAATATTTCTCCAAGAGAAAAAAGGACTAGGATTCCCCTCTAAAGGGATCCCTTGATCAGTGGACTCCAGATTCGAGGCCATATGTCTCAACCTAAGATCAACTGAGGAACAGGGATGTTATTCTGAATTCAATTAATTTTAAAGATGCTTTAACACAACTTTGCTTTTTCAGTTTTTAAGAGTCGAGAAAAAGCTAAAGATGACTCTAGTCCCCTTCGATTTTTAATGAGCCTAAAGTGACAAGTGCTCAGATGGACCTTTTCTTTTAAAGAGTTGAAAGGAACGAAAGTGACTACTCTGGTAAATCTAAACAGAGGGATTACCAAACCAATCGCAAAACTGCAATATACACCTTGGTGATAAATTAAGAGAAATTACCAAGGACTTATGTACGGTAGTCAATCTTCCCGAATGCTGTGTTCAGTGCATTGCGATCAATAAGATGGCAGACTTGGCTTCTTATGGATAAAAGATATAAGCTTATTGTGGTCTCCCAACATATACGCGACGGTACGGGGAGCACAAGTCAGTGCTAACACTTGTCGTATCAAGGAGGAGGAATCACCCAACCTTCAATGAAAACGATAGTTACTAGTTTTAATGACGCCAGAACACATCTCTAGCCTAGACCTCTAGATGTGTTGCGTTAAGTTCCAAGGCATTGTTAGGTTCATTGAAATTTATTTTAGAGTTGATCTTGTTTAAAGTTTGCCTTTCAATGGTTCACTGCGTAATGTTGATTTGAAATTCCTAAAATGCAATCTACAATGATAAACAATTTTTGTTTATTTTGAGCAATGAAAATCCTAGCTACTAGGGAAAGAAGATTACAATTTTTTCAAGCAAAGAGCACACACTAGTGCATTTTCCTAAATCATTTTTCGCACACAAACTACAAAATGCTAAATGCAAATGCATGTATTTGTTTTCGTTCTCTTTAATGTGAAAAATGCCAAAAAGAAAAACTAAATGTAGCAAAGATCTAAAATATTTTACTCAAAGCGACATTTTCGACAATTTCTTTTTCACAAGAGAAAGGAAGACTAAACGACACTTTTCAATTTTGAATAAAAAATGCTTTCGACACTTCGAATTTAAACAAATCAAACCAAATACATAACAAAAAGTACAATTGACTATCCAGGGAAGGAAGAATCCACGACACTTCTCTTTTCAACACAAAACGACAATTACAACACTTTTTATACCAAAACGACAAATCGATTTAAGCAACTTTTCGACAAAGGACTGTAAATGATGAACAAATACATAAAAACATTCACTAATCCTAAACTAAAGGAGGCTGATCTATGTGATGCAAGTAGGCTTTAGTAAGGAGGTGTTGTTCATAAGCAGCAAAACAACTAAACAAAACTGAAAACAACGTCAAAAACCCCAATTTCTAGAATGGAAAAAGGTTCAGTCAGTCATCGAACCTAAGCTTCACAGAAACAAGGATGCATCGCACTTTACACACTCGGGAGGTGCGATGCATACTGGGTTACAGTGACAAACAGTGCGATGGGCCAGGGAGTGGAACTGAAGTGGGTTTTGGCTCAGATGTGCAGCTGTTTTCAATGAGTTAGGCTGAGCTATGATGAACAGTAAAGAGCAAAGTATAGAGGGAGGTCTTGAGAGGTTATTGAGCTACCAAAAGGGCATCTAGAATGCTTGAAGTCCAGTGTTTAATTCATAAACTAAACTAGAGATGGACTGAAGCAGCATTCATCTACTATGAAATTGCAGAGCAAGACCAGTTCGAAGGCTACCTGGCTGACTTCAGGCTCTGTCTATAGTTTATAAAACAAACAATAACCACAAACAAACATCTGTTTTTCCCCAATAGAGTCGCCAATTTGCCCAACTAGTGACCAAAAATATAAAAACTGTGGATAAAGTAACTAGAGATGTCCAGACTCCAAACTATGTTAATAGATGGCCTGACAGGGTGGCATTGCTCATTGACAATGTTGGAAAAGATGTCCTTCACAAAGGAGCAGTTTGTCAAGCTCTCCAATGCTGGAAAAAAGTCCAGCAGATTCTGAACAGATTGTTGTATATGCTTCTGCTTGATAGAATGTACTGTGTTATAACTTATGTACTTCCCTTCACTATTGCATTTTTCAGTGTCATTTCTTGAACATTTGAAGCTCTCCAATAAATGCGAGAAGAGGATGTAAGTTTCCATAACACATCAAAACACAGTCAGAATTAGTAAAATTTTCCAGTTACTTACTTGAGGACTAAGTTCCATTTGAATGGTATCATTAGAATAGATATCGGGCATCTATTCATACTTCGGTGGTCCAGAAAATGGATCACATACATAAGGGATATTTTGTGTCCTTGCAGAAGAAACGAGGGTTGTACAAGTCTAACATTATAGTAGATAAAAAGTGATGTGAATTATCTGATAGTAATATCGTAATAGCTAAAAAGGCATGGAGCAATTTTAACAAAAATGAATTTCTATAATGGATTACAATCTCGACAAAAATGAAGCATTGAGCATAGAACAAAAAACAGGAAAAAATGATAAAAATGAAACATATTCAACAATGTTTGATCCGCAAAAACATCCTAAATAGAATAAGATATGCCATATAGCATACCTCTTCACTGATAATATTTAGAGTCTAAAAAATGGCATACTTATCCATATGTATCCTAATTTCCTGACACTTAAACTGCCTGGAACATTACAAAAGCTAAACTAGCATCCATATTATATAATTAAAGAAATCTAGGTCATCTAAAAGATTCTCAGCTAACATCTATTTATTCTTCACGAGGAGGTTGTCAAAGATCCATGGAGAAAGGAGACCAGCCTCGTTCAGAAGAATATGAGAACACGGAATTTAATGTCCAACCATTTTAGATAAGCATAGAAAACATCTATGTTATACCGCTGCATAACACCTTAGCTTGCCCTATCTGTAGCAAGGATTCTTTTACTCACCTATTCTCTATTGTCCAAAAACCTAAGCACTACAGCAAATGGTTAGCATGATTCTCTATATCCAGAAAATTTATCATTGCTAGCTGGACCAAGGGCCTTTTAGGAGGATGAACACAAGTCCCACTCTAATTTATGTTTTACATAGCAGCTTCTAAGTATTGAAATCTTGGTTTTTATGAAAAGAGACAATATTGTTGTTTATGAACACTCTTTAAGTTTTATAAATCTTATCTTTGACTAAATGCTTCGCCACTGTCTCAAACTGTGCCATATAGATTTGGAATCAGGGTCAGGTGACTATAGAATCTAGATTATGAAACTGGTGCACATATGCAATTTAGTCAGCAATCTATATAAATGAAAACTTTGCTTATTTATGTATAAATGGTCTGGATTCATCTGGATGCACAAGAATATATATGTTTTTCTTTAAAAATTGAATATTTATGTATTTTTGGTTGACCGATTTTTTGGTCTGGCTTTTTTACCACTTCCGGTCCAAGGGGTCTACCAATACGATGACTAGTCCAGTTCTGATAAAATTGGTAGAAACACGATAGACATCTCAAAAACTGGGCTGCTCCATCACAAGACTACATCTTATCACATCATCACAAAACCCTGGGTCCCTCCAACGCATGGCAATGAGGTAAGCAAGTAAAACAATGTGCCAACGCCATGGAAGGAGATGAAAGTGTTGAATAGAGCAATTTGGAGGGATGCAGCTCATTGCAAACCATAATGAAAAGGTTTAAAGTTCCTTGACCTCTTGCAAACCGAGCTCCTCTTCAAGTGAAGGATTTTTTGTTTTCCAAAGTATCTTCAAGGCTTTAGAGAGATGTAAAAACCCCATGACAGTAAATCAAATGCAAATCAACTCCTTCCTTTGACAAGCTTTACCTCAACGGATTCCAATCTTGCAGAAGAAGGAATTCTATTACAAGACATCCCCTACTGTGGTTGTCCAGTAAAATAAAGAAAAAGAAAACAAACAATCAAAGATCTTTACAATTCTCCAAATGAGAATAGACTGACCAATCAAAGCTCAAAAATAAGTTTTGTTTGGAGAACTTGGGCAAAGTGGCCTTTAATAAAATTAAAGATCTAGCCATGGGAAATCTGTGTTTCAAAATTAGCCTCCCCCAAGATAGTCAGTGGTCAAGAAATTGGTGCTGGAAGTCGGCCACACGATTTCACTTTTCAACCACTAAATCCAGTTAAAAAATTATAATTTGGCTACGTTGTCTTGGGCACATATAAAAGAACTAAGATGTCTCACAATAAGTGGCAACTTGATTCTAAGAAAATCTACTTGCATAATACCAACAAAACTTGGAAAAAGCCAACTTGATTCTAAGAAAATCTACTTGGAAAACACCAACTTAATTCTAAGAAAATCTACTTGTTTGCATAGTATCAAAAAAACTTGGAAAACCACAATCGAGACTAAGAACGCTTTCTTCATTTTGTCCTTGACCTACGAAGGCCAAGCTCTTGGGGTTGCATTTAACAGTTAATCAAACTAGGCATAAGCACCTTAGCTTGCCCTATCTGTAGCAAAGAGTCTTTTACTCACCTATTCTCTATTGTCCAAAAATCTAAGCACTACAGCAAATGGTTAGCATGATTCTCTATATCCAGAAAATTTATCATTGCTAGCTGGACCAAGGGCCTTTTAGGAGGATGAACACAAGTCCCACTCTAATTTTTGTTTTACATAGCAGCTTCTAAGTATTGAAATTTTGGTTGTCATGAAAAGAGGCAATATTATTGTTCATGAACACTCTTAAGTTTTATAAATCTTATCTTTGACTAAATGCTTCGCCACTGTCTCAAACTGTGCCATATAGATTTGGAATCAGGCTCAGGTGACTATAGAATCTAGATTATGAAACTGGTGCACATATGCAATTTAAATACATAAATATAATCCAACTAACCCTGTCTTCATAGTGGCAAGTGTTGACTTCAAGTCGTCCACATTATCATCAAAAATGATAATAATCATATCACGAAAACACAGAGTAGCTAGCGAAAATATTGAAACTAAAGATCATCAGGGATATTGTCCCCCCTGTTTTCCTCTGCTATCAGAGAGCCAATGGGACCAGCAACAGCCTGTTTAGATAGAATCCGCTTTAACACTAACCTCCTATAATGGTTTCCTTTAAGAATTGGCTTGCTATGCTATGTACTGCGGTTATGTTCTTTCTATAGTTCCCATTGGCCAGTCACGGACACTAGTGGACATTAATTCACTTAAAAAGTATAATGTGAATGCAATCTAAACGGATAGACTTGTTATGTTGTTAAACTTTAATTTGCGTACCTAATATTATGATTTATAGACAGTCACTTGAGATGATTTTCCAGTTGAGAAGCCTGGTTGATTTCTAGTAGATTTAATTGCTCAAGGGGATTTGTTTTTTATGAACCCTTGACAACCCTATTTACCTATTTTTCACCCTTCTTTCTAACATTATACACAATATTTCATTATTAAGACACTAAAGCACATTTCAAAAGAAGGTTTCTGTATCCAAAAGTTTGTCTAACTACTACTATAGTGATACCCCCAATACCCACAATGAGTCAAAAAGTTGTCTGAGTGCTACTGTAGTCCGACTTCTAATGAAGCACTTAGTTTATGACTTTTTCACGTTGTCCACCAAGCAAGTTTTGTTTCATTTTTGTTTCTGTATTCAGAATTGTCTAGTTCGCAAAGTAGCATTCGGATCTTGACAAGAAATCACGTATCAGTTAAATAAAGGAGCAATACATCCGTCAGGTTGTGGCCTAGTTCGCAGAGAAGCATTCAGATCTTGATAAAAAAAATCATATATCAGTTATATAAAGGACGCAATACATCCGTCAGCTTGTGGTGTGGTAAGATTGATTGCTTCCCACCACGATGACCTAGTCTCGATAGCGATACCCCAGTTGAAAGGACTGTATTGAAGTCGAAAAACAGACTGCGCTCACCTGGATGTAGTAGCTGTTGCACATGATCTAGAGCTTCACAGGCCCTCAAGGCTCAGTCCAAACAAAGGATGCTTCGCTGGTCCGAAAAAGGAGAAAAGGGGGCAGTATAAGATGTAAAGTGAAGGAAAGAGTTGTAAATTTATAAAATCCCGCCAATCTTAATAGCCACGAACCCTATAGAGACGGTCGAGGCTCTGGTTAACGCTACAAGATATAAGAAACCATAAAGATAATCTATATTGCTTGCACTCTGAAATATATTCCTAATATGTTTTGTAAAATCACAAAAATACGAAATATAACTGATAGTCTGCAATCAATAAATAGTTAAAGATTTAAAAGATAAAAAGACTGGTGAATCAATAGTTATGTACTGAGAAAAACAGACAGACAGAA
This sequence comes from Pinus taeda, assembly GCA_000404065.3. Taxonomy (NCBI): domain Eukaryota; kingdom Viridiplantae; phylum Streptophyta; class Pinopsida; order Pinales; family Pinaceae; genus Pinus; species Pinus taeda. The sequence goes on along the minus strand of APFE030125323.1, from coordinate 54,389 downwards.
AAGGGTAGATTTCTCACAAAATGATGACCCGGAAAACAGAAGAAGAAATAGGAATGTCTTGAGAATGTTTATTGTGCACACAAAGGAAATGATTTTTAGAGAACAGAGATGATCCAATCAGTTGTGAAAGGTGGGAGAATGCTAATCTTTAGCCAAACCCACAAGTTGGTTGCCTGGGCTAGAAAAACCACCTTACTTGTACGCCTTGTGACGTTTCAAGTGGCACCTTCGTTTTTCATTCTCTACTTGATTCAGTAGACGGTTGAAGAAGAGTACGGAGATGGTGTTGGTGCAGGTGGGAGGATCGATCAGATGTTCTGCATATTTTTCCTTCGGCATGAACTCTTCAAGAGCGAGGGCTGAAGGCCATGTTCGAAGGAAAGCTGCAAACACCTCATCGATCGCTCCCAACCACGCCAACCAATCTTTTCTTGCCAACCTTTCACGCTGCCTACAATGCAACCTGAGAAACAATGGTTCTCAGTGGGAATCGATTGGAGAGTAACACGCATCGATCGATCTGATTTAAAGAGCCATTGATAGGGAGTCGGGACATGGGATTCTTTTTCTTATCGGTACGGGTACGTGGGAACCACCGATACGAAGAAATTAGTATAAGAAAAAACGCAAGTGGCCGCAATTTGCACCACAATTAACGTCATCGTAATAATTAATGAGTTTAAGTGTTTGTCGTTCTCGTTAGGGCATCACATGATGGCCAACAACTGTTTAATTTTGTTTTCAAATATGAATGAGTTAAGAAGAATGTTACTCTAGCAATTACTTCAAAAGTTGCAAAGAGATGTTGATATGAATGTTAATTTGAAAAATTGTATTTTAATTTCTATAACCCAAAAACCATAATTAATATATTAAATTGAGCGTTTTGTAGGTTGGATTACTAAATCCAATATGTTTTGAGATAATTGTATTTATATTTATGTGTTATGGTGAACACAAGTAAAACATTAGTCGTTTGGACCTGAGTGTATTAGTGAAATCGGACAACCGGCATGAAAGGAAATGGTCATAGAGTAATCGAGAAGAGATGGAAGATTGAAATTTGGATGATGTAATTGTCGATCCACTTCACATTGAGTGTTGTGCATCGCAATAAGGAAAAGTTGGCAAGTCTTCGTTGACTTGTCTAATGATTATATGGCGTTCCCTAGCGTTTCTAATGATAGATGTTCAAATCAGAGGTTAGAAAGGATTAACCAAATAATTGTATGAAAATATAGTAAGGGTGAATTGTATAAGATCGAAGATGATTTATTCAATCATTCTCTGCCATATTGAAGATGACCTCTCATTTCAAGCATTGATGTTGTTGCATGCAACAATAATCATGCAATGGATGTACATTAATGTTATTGCATGCAACAATAATCATGCAATGCATGTACAAGGAAACAACAAATTTCTAAGCTTCTCTCAATCGGTTGAGATTACTAGATCCAAACAATTAGAAAGGTACAAATGAGGTAAAAGGTTCAAAAGTGCCCAAACTTTACATATAGTTAACTAATAGCACGCTAACCCTGTTCTAAGCTATGATTTCAAAGATTCTTGTGCTAACTCTCATTGCTTAGGCATTCTTCTTAAGCACAACACAAGGGACAGTGTGAAACTATTTTATTCTTTACATAATTATTTATTAATGTTTGGTTCATCCGGCTTGAATAGCATTCCAAAGCCATTGTTTTCAAAATAATTTCTAAATACTATAATAAGATATCTAAAATTTGTTAATGAAACATGATTATAAAAATCATAA
>APFE030125323.1:2978-35198 GCA_000404065.3 Pinus taeda | reverse complement strand
TTGCTACCTATTGCAATAACCAGACTATCCCACGAATCTGGTAGAGAACACAACAAACTAATGCACTTATCTTCACCTGAAATTTTAATATCAACAGATGCTCATTGACTTACCACAATATTAAATGCGTTGAGATGCTCTGTCACCGAGTCTCCATCTTTCATCCTCAAGTTATACAATTTTTTCCGCAGGAACAGTTTATTCACCAAAGACTTAGATTGGTACAAAGTACCTAACTTGTCCCACAAAGCCTTCGCCGTAGCTTCCCCTGATACATTCAACAATACTGAATCTAAGACACACAATCGCATTGTGCTCTTTGCCTTCCGATCCAACTTCTTTGATTCTTCATCGGACACTCCCGTTGGTTTAGTACCCGAATCTACCACGATCCACTGATCTTTATCCACCAACATATCCTCCATCTTGAGTTTCCACAACTCAAAACTCTGACCATTAAATTTTTCGATCTCTATATTTCCACTGCTCGCCATCTTCTTTCACCACCAGAATCGATCTCGCAGATCTGCCACTGAACAAGGTTTACCACAGGCTCGAGCGAAACCCCTCAGCAACAAAGGCGTCCCCTTGAAGCCAAAACTGCTCTGATACCAAATGTAGGTTTTAAACCCGTACATAAATTACCTGCATACGAATTCTAAAACACATAAAATAAAAAATGCGAGAGCATGACACATAAAACACATATACACAGAGATTTTCCCCTGGATCCCAAAACCGGGACTACCAGCTTGGTTTTTCATTATGTTCCTTTCAATGTTATAATACATATTTATACATGTTGAAGCATTCAATACCATGGATTGAAAACCATCGCGTCCAAAACTATGGACCAAAAACCATAGGTAGGTTCGCCCAACCTACTATAGGGTCCAAAAAAAAAAATTTCCTAGGGCACTGCCCCGAACCCCGTAAAGGGGGGCTACCCACCCCCCTCAAACCCCCCTGTGACCCCCCTGTTGCGCAATCAACGTAATGAAGGGGGAGCTTCGCCCCCCCTTTAAGCCCCCGGTTCACTACGTAGGTTAGTCGTGGAAATAATATAACACAACCTAATAGTGCCCTGCTCAGAGGTGGACATGAAAGGAACCAATTTCTTAATTTAGAAAATTGTCATGTTTTATTGCCTTTTGTTAAATCAGTTTGTTTGTATCCAAAAGCTTGGGAAAATCTTTGAAATTCGCCAAATAGTAGCGGCAAAAAGAGATGTGAGCTAAACATATTTGTCATGGTCTTGCAAGGTTGCTCGACATTTCTGGATTTAGACTCACATTTTGTAATCTGCTCTTTGGCATTAAGGCCAAGTTTCTAATATATCCACTACCCGTCTCTGCAAAAAAAATGATAATAATGTGATTGACTCATGGTATTGTAACAAAGCCCAAATTATTATGACACTTGGCAAATAGAAACTTGTTTTTGATTTTTTATTTTTTAATATAATTTTTATATTTGATAATTCAATTTAAAACCACATAAAAATAGCAATCAATCAATTAGAAAAAAAATTTACATTTAAAATTAAAAAATTATCTTTAATAAAATACTATTAAAAAAACAATTTACTTTTAAAAAAAAATAAATATTTTCAATTTTCAAATATTTAAGTTAAGTTCATTTTTTTCAAAAAATTTAAAAAAGTTTGTAGAATTTATTTAATTTTTCAAAATTAATTAAAGTCAAGTTGACCAAAAGAAAAAACAATATAATTTGCCTTCAAGATATAAACATTGATATGCATCAATCAATTGTTAACATCAAGACACTTACTTCATAATCAACTCACTTTCCTTGAGTAAAAATCATAAAAATTAACTAAATACAAATAATTTAAATTATTTATTAAAAAATTTTATTAATATAAATATATTAATTAAAAATTAAATATGAGTAAGCATATACATTTAAAAAACATTATCAAAAAAACACAGTAAAGGAAAAAGCAAAAAAAGTTTAATGACACTTGTGGACAATATTTATTTATTATTTTTTTTAATTTTTTTTTAAATTTAAATTTTCAACTATTTTAAATAAAAATAGTTTAAGTACCTTTGAAATATATCTTAACTCTCTATTCTGATTACTAATAAAAATATTTCATGAAAGTTAAATCCCCACCATCTACTTAATAATTACTTACAATTAAATTAATATTATGGAAGTCATTTTCAAAATAGACATACTATCAACTTAATTAAAAAAAATTAAAAAATATTATATTAGCGCAATATATAATTAAATTGTTGGTAAACACGGATAGGATCAATACATGATTGCACAATATATCATTGCATTATACATCCATTCCCACATTAAAAACATAGAAAGCTAAACAAATATAACTTTAAACAATATATATATATATATATATTATATAATATATAGATTGACAGGCGATGTCTAGCCCATAGAAGAGATGTTGTATTTTATGTTATGTACTTTTGACTCAATAAAAAATTCAAATATTAAAATTAAATCAAAATTAAGCCAACCTAGATCTATCTTAATCTGAACTAAACAGAAGGATCAAGTCAAGGTTAGATGGATCTAAATGGTACTCTTGCATTTTGAATGGATTTCTTCAGCCTTAAATAGTTCATCACAGCAATACTATGGACATACCATGGACTTGTAATCCACCATCCCTCGACCCATCAAATAAATAACTCAAACTTATATATAATTATTATTTTTTAATTTTAATTTTTAATTTTTAATTTCAATATTGACTGAGTCAACATTATATTACATTACATATCTTGCAAAGCATTTTACAACATCACTTCCATACTAGGTTGTAGAGCGCCTCTCGGTGCAAAAGTTATTATTATTATTATTATTGTTCAGAGGAAAAAATGAGTAGATCTAACTGAAGGGATCACATCTCGTCGATCAAACTAATCAGAAACGAACCTTGAGGGCATCAACTAGAATTGACCATGTAACAACCTCGGGTTAAAATTTCAAGTAATAAAAGTTAATAAAGGTAAAATAAGACCACGGGAAAGGGACACTTTTTCCAAGCTAAATGTTGGGCAAACTATCCTAATGGACATCGCTTGACGTGTTTATGTCTAAGGAGAAATTGGCAAAGGCAATGGCTAAGGCTTTGGAAAGGCAAAAAGGTATTTTTGGTACATTATTTATGAAAATAATAGAGAATAGGAGAAAAGGAAGGTGAAAGGTCACAAGTTGCATGTGAGAAGGAAAATAATGGAAAATTGAAGAAATTAGCGGCCTCATCAATAAAAAGACCTCATAGCATCAGCTGGTAGATTTTTGTCAGTTTAGTTTTGGAATTAGTTTCAGAGAGGAGAAGAGAACCAAGAAGATAAGGAAGGTAAGCAAGCAAGGAAATGAAAGGAAAGCAAAGGAAAGACATGGAAGACAAGGATCAAGCAAGGAAAAGTAGGATCAAGCAACTTTAGTGGGAAATCTTGCAGGTGACAGGATGCATGTATGATTTCCAAGCTGGTTTTGAAATGCATGGTATGTGTATGTTGGTATTTAGTTCTTTTGTTGTCTTTGGCATGGGATTTGTTGGGTTTCAACAGTGGATTTTAGCCTAGCCTCGTCATTTCTGGATAACCATGGCATGATGGGATTGTTCTTGGTTTTATATTTCAAATGCCGGAAGATTTTGGATACGAGTGAGGTGGTCTCAGGAAAATTCCCAAAGGCCTAGGAATCCCTTAACCGGTAATGGGGGGATACATGGTAAATCCTGAGGGTGGAGACAAGAAAATTCCTCAAGGTATTCGAGAATAAATTCTGAGGCATCTAAGCTCGGTTTGGTTTTGTGATCTTGGCACCGGTTTAGGTGAGATCACGGTATGGTGGGGGTGGAGGTGGTTTAACCTATGGATTCCCTTGGTTGTTTTTGGATTGGTTTATCCCATGAGATCTCACATTCATGCTTGGAATATAGAACGAGGGTGATTGGTTGAAAGAAAGATTTGATTCAGTCATTCTGTGGTCGGGTGGTACATGGAAGTCCCAAACCTGGATGGATTTTGCCTATGTTGATAAGAGCTAAGCTTCTTTTGCTTTGATGAGGAAATGCACTTGTTACTATGTGGCTTTAATGTTTGTTCTCTTATTGTTATTTATTTGGTTATATGCTGGTTATAAGCATGGTGTTATGGCAGTTCTCAGTCATGGCTCTTTTCATGTTTTTACTTGTAATTGAATGAATAATGAATGCAAGATCATATTGATGTTATGACAGCTAATATGAGAAAGCAATGACCCTTCTTGTTAAACCTTAGATAAGTTTTCAGTCCTTTGTGATTAAAATTGCATTCATGACCTGTGGGTTGCATTAATAATAAGTGTCTGACGAAATGTCAGTCATAGTTGGGGATGGCCAGGTTAAGTCTCAGTTTCAGTTTTTGGTTTGCAAGCATTGTTTCTATGTCATTTATCTTCCCTAGAAGTTTCACTGAGTTCTCGGCAGAGACCTGAGTCTTGGCCCTGAAAAAGTGGCACAAAATTTAGAGTCGCTGGCATAGAACTTAGCAAAAAGTCCATAGTCACATGGAGGCAGGCTTATAGGAGCGACTGGGGACCCATAGTCGCATGAATTTCTTGGAAAGGGAGCAAATGGGGTTGTAGGTCAGGGAAAAAGTGATTTATCTAAGGGGTTGGACACCTGGAGGGGTTGGGTTACTCCTGGAGCTCATGTGGCACTTGATGGAAGTCACTAAGGTCTTAAGTTGTCAACTCCATTTCCTTAAGGTCACATAGGAGGTTGAGTCTTATCATATGACCCTCAACTCATGTTTACCCCGATGTGAAAGAGGGTAAATGTGGGAGGGGCAGTTACAGTGTGGTATCAAAGCATGGTTTCGCTCTCTTTGGGTAATATATGATACCACAAAGTGGTATCAGGGTAAGTTGCGCTCTCTTTGGGTAAAGTTTGATGTTTTCAAGGTTATGGTCGTCATGCATGGGGTCATAATATACAGTTGGTATGGTCACACATGATGTTTTTATGTTGTTATGTTATTACATGGATATTTTTATGGTTAGTCATGTAGATGCTAATGTGGATTGATCTTGCAGATGAGATAAGCCTCCCCTAAACATCACTGAGGTATGGATTTGATTTTGGTATCTATTTGGTTTATCTAACACGGTACACTTGCAGGAAGAAGAGATTTTAAGATGACAAGCAAAATGGTAGACTACAGTCCTTGTGACACTTCCTACAGATCAATTGGATAGCAAGGAGAAGAGTATTCTCCTAGTATAGCATATACATTGAGGAGATTTAGGGAAGAGATAAGAAGTTGCAAAGTAGACAATGATAGGTTGGTTGAGGCTCGGGAAATACTTGCAAAGGCTCGGGAGAAGCAGGTAGAGGCTAATGCAACGATTCTTCAAAGCTTGTCAGAGTTGCAAAAACAGGGACAATTGAGGATCAATCAAGAGCAGGAAGAGAAAAATAATGGAGCATATGGTAGCAGGTCTCGGTCTAGATATAGATTGAATAAAGGGGTCACAGTTAAGGTGGCAGATCACTGGATACACCTGACAGGAGGACATGTATGTATGGACATCATTATAGTTCCTCATTTAGGAGACATCATCACAGTCATCACCGTCATCATCCTTATAAGAGGAGGGAGTATTTGCCTGAGGAGTTCAAGAAAGTAAAGCCTCCTACATTTTATGGAGAGATGAAGAAGTCAGATCATTCATGGGGTTAGCAGGTTACTGCAAGAGGTTCATTAGGAACTTCCCACACATTTCATATCCTATTACATTATTACAGAGGAAAGGTAAGAAGTTTTAATGGACATAGGAATGTGCAACCAATTTTGAATAGTTGAAGTAGTTGTTGATAAATGCTCTAGTGTTAAAGATTACAGATCCAGATAAATAATTCATAGTGTGTACAAATGCTTGCAAAAGAGGGCTTGGCGGAGTCCTTATGCAGGAGGGATAGGTAATATGGTATGAGTCTAGGAAACTAAATGAGCATGAGCAGAACTATGTGACTCATGATCTTGAGTTGGCAGCTATTATTCATGCCTTGAAGATGTGGAGATATTATCTTCTTGGCAGGAGGGTTTTGTTGATGATATATCACAGTGGGTTGAGATATTTGCTTGACCAACCGAATTTGAATGCCAGGCAAGCTAGATGGTTGGCTACCCTTTTAGTGAATTTGCCTTCGAGATAAGATATATTAAGGGAAAGGAGAACAAGGTTGCAAATTCTCTCAGTAGGAAAGTACAACATAATCATGTGGTAATAGTGAGATCATATGGGATGGATCTACAGGATCAGATCTTACAGGAAGGACATCAGGATGACATGTATAGGGAGCTTATGCGTAGGTTACAAAAGGGTACAGGTGATCAGGATGTGGACTATTGTCTCACAACAAATGGCTTGGTGACATTTAGGGACAGGATCTATGTGCCAGATGACAATGAACTCAAGAAGATTATCTTGAGGGAGTTTCATTTCAAACCATATTCAGGACTCTCATGGTATTAGAAGACGTTGACAGTGGTGAAGAAGTCTTACTATTGGTTGAATATGAAGATGGGAGTGGGAGAGTTTGTGGCGAGATGTTTAGACTATCAATAGGTCAAATCAAAGTGTAAGCATCTAGGTGGGTTGCTTCAGCCTATTTTGATTCTAGAGTGGAAATGGAGGTCATTTCCATGAACTTCATTACAGGTCTTCCAAAGACATCGAGGCAACATGATTCTATCATGGTTGTGGTAGACAGGTTGAGCATGGTAGTTCACTTCATCCCCGTAAAGACTACTTATTCAACTAGCGAGGTATCACATGCCTTCATCATGGAGATCGTGAGATTACATGGTGTCCCAAAGAATATTATGTCGGATAGAGATGCTAAGTTCACTTCCAAGTTTTTGAAGGAGTTGTTTGCATGATTGGGGACAAAATTGGCCATTAGTACAACTTATCATCTGCAAACATATGGACAAATAGAGAGGGTCAAAAAGATATTGGAGGATATATTGAGGATGTATGTCATGCATCAACAAAGGATATGGGAGGAGTACCTTCAATTGGTTGAGTTCACTTACAATAATGGTTATAAAGAGTCACTAAGGATGAGTTTGTTTGAGGCATTGCATGGGCAGAGTTATAATACTCCCATTAGTTAGAGTAATCTAGTGAACAAGGTACTTATTGGATCGGACATATTGACAAACATGGAACATGAAATTCATATTATAAAGAAAAATCTAAAGGCAACATAGGACAGGCAGAAAAGTTATGCAGACCAGCACAAGGAATTTAAATAGTTTCAAGTTGGGGAGCATGTGTATTTGCGCATCAAGTCCAAGAAGAACTCCTTAGGGATTGGATCATGTGTCAAGTTGGCACCATGGTATTATGATCCTTTTGAGATCCTTGAGAGGATTGGACCAGTGGCCTATAGACTTGCACTGCCTCCAACAATGAAATTCCATGATGTTTTTCATGTTTCATTGCTTAAAAGATATGTAAAGGATGTTGATCATGTTATTGATAAGTCTGTATTGTAAGTGGAGCAGGAAGGAGAATTCCAACCGAAACCTCAATGCATATTGCAGTGGAAACATTTCATGCTCTAGAATAGAGCACTCAACCAGGTTAAAGTGCAGTGGAAGCACTTTGGGCCCAATGAAGGTACATGGGAGATTGATTAGATGCAGGTTATGTATCCTTTATTGTTTGTTGGTGAAGGCACATGAGTTTTGGTATTTGTACATACTTATGTATGGTTTCTATTGTAAATACCACAATGAGCTATGTTATAAAGTTCCAATAAGCAGTATGGTGGTCATATTGTCATGTGGTCATGATGGTTTTGCTTTTGAGTAGGTTGTTATTGTAAACATTACAATGAGATGGGTTATAAAGCTATAAAGGTAGTATTTTTTTGGTTTTCAACGGTTTTGTTGGTTGTAGGTGTCATAGAACACCGAGGACGGTGTTCCCTTAAGGGGGAGGGGTCTGTAACAACCCAAGGTTAAAAGTTCATGTAATAAAAGTTAATAAAGGTAAAATAAGACCATAGGCAAGGGACACTTATTCCAAGTTAAATGTTGGGAAAACTATCCTAGTGGGCATCACTTGATGTGTTTATGGCTAAGGGGAAATTGACAAAGGCAATGGCCAAGGCTTTGGAAAGGCAAAATGGTTTTTTTGGCACATTATTTATGAAAATAATGGAGATTAGGAGAAAACGAAGGTGAAAGGTCACAAGTTGCATGTGAGAAGGAAAATAATGGAAAATTGAAGAAATTAGAGGCCTCATCAATAAAAAGACCTCAGAGCATCAGTTGGTAACCTTTTGTTAGTTTAGTTTTGGAATTAGTCTCAGAGAGGAGAAGAGCACCAAGAAGAGAAGGAAGGTGAGGAAACAAGGAAAGGAAAGCAAAGCAAAGGAAGGATAAGGAAAGCGAGGATAAATAAAGGAAAACTAGGATCAAGCAACTTCAGTGGGAATACTTGCAAGTAACAGGTTTCATTTATGATTTCCTAGATGGTTTTGACATGCATGGTATGTGCTTGTTGGTATTTGGTTCTTTTGCTGTCTTTGGCATGGGATTTGTTGGGTTTCCATAGTGGATTTTAGCCTAGCCTCAACATTTCTAGATATCCATGGTGTGACAGGATTGTTCTTGGTTTGAGCTTTAGATTGATAGAATATTTTTGATACGGATGAGGTGGTCTCAGGAAAATTCACGAAGGCCTAAAAATCCCTTGACTAGTAATGGCGGGATATAAGGTAAATCCTGAGGATGTAGACAAGAAAATTCCTCAATGTATTGGAGAAGAAATTTCAAGGCATCCAAGCTCGGTTTGGTTTTGTTATCTCGATAGCAGTTTCGGAGATATCATGGTATGGTGAAGGTGGAGGTCTTTTAACCTATGGATCCCCCATTCATACTTGGTGTTGTCACTTACTGCAAAGTGTGTTTCCAGTTGTCCAAAGAGTTAATGAGAAAAGAAGTTTGCGGTGATTTTCCAAATAGAAGAAGGACTCAAAGACTAAATCAGACCCTCCCCATTGGAAAGTTATCTGAACAAGCTTTCCAATGTTATATGGAAGACCAAAAATAGACTCATGGATGAAAAGATATGGTTTGCTAAAGTTCAAGGATTGAAGCCTTAGGAAGGAATATCGAAGGTCTGATATATCAGAGATCGCATATTGGAGGTATAGGGATATCGATGATCGTAACATCATAGCATCATCCATATCAGTGATCACAACATCAGAGCATAAGCCATATTAGCGATCGCAACATTATAGCATCAGACATATCAATGATCGCATATCGAAAGTCCTGAATATCAGAGCATCAACACATCGGAAGGTCGGCGAATCGAAGAATCATAACTTCTTAAGGTGAAAACCTTTAAAAAGTCGTGATATGCATAATGTTCCAATAGTGTTAAAAATTGTCGAGAATGCCGACAAAGGATTAACAAAGGCTTTCGTCGCAAAACCAAAGGTGGGTGGGCCCTTTTCGCTCTTCTCTAGCAGGAAACATGGTGGCATATGATTGGTCCTGATGAGCTACAGTGGCATCTGATGTCAATATCACATGGTGGTATGAAAGGACATGTGGCAAGAAGGTTTGGCTTTTTGAGGGGGCCTATGGGGAAAAATATGGGTGACACGTGTCACCACTCATGAGGTGCCATGTGGAGAGATGATGTCATATTAGAGGTCAATGTATCGAAGGTCGAGGATGTTAGCACTTTGTAACACTTGATACTTGAAAAAGTTCCAATAAGGGGGCTTCGATATTGGGCTAGCACCATGGTCGCAAAGACTCAAAGAACCAAGGGTGTTGAGCACTTAACGAAGGAAAAATAGCCCCCTACAGGAACATAAATCCTCTAGCAACTCAAGGTTAACGGTAGATCATGACCCTCGATCCTATGGTGAGAAATGTGGGAAGGGCTAAGCGGAAGGAGCTCATCATATTAGAGGTTGGCAATCGGAAGATTAGAATACTACACCATTGTGAAAATTGTGATATGGAATTTCTCCGATAAGCACGATACAAAGAGTTAAAGTGTGTTTCCAGTGGTCTAATGAGTAAATGAGAAGAGAAGTTTTTAGTTATTTTCCAAGGAGTAGAAGGAATCAAAGCCTGAATCAGACCCTCTCCATTAGAAATTTCTCTAAACAAGCTTTCCAACAATATGTGGAAGTCCAAAAATGGACTCCTGGATCAAAAGATATGGTCTGTTGAAGTTCAAGGATTGAAGCCTTAGGAAGGAATATTTGAGGTTTGATATATCGAAGATCGCATATCGGAAGTCCAAATATATCAGTGATCGCAACATCAGAGCATTAGCCATATCGGGGATAACAACATCAGAGCATCAGGCATATCGACGATCGCAACATTAGAGCGTCAGGCATATCGACGATCGCAACATCAAAGCATCAAGCATATTGGCGATCGCATATAGAAGGTCCTAAATATTGAAGCATCGACCATTTGGAAGCCCAGTGAATCAGAGAATCAGAACTTCTTAAGGTGACAACCTTAAAATAGTTGCATAATGTGCTGATAGTGTTAAAAACCTTTGGGAACACCGACAAAGAATTAACAAAGGATTTCATCGCAAAACCAAAGGTTGGTAGGCCCTTTTCTCTCTCCTCTAGCAGGACATGTGGTGGCATATGATTGGTCTCGATAAGCTATAGTGGAATCTGACGTCAGTATGACGTGGCAGTACGGAAGGACACGTGGCCGGAAATTTTGGCGTTTTGAGGGGGCCTAAGGGGACAAATCAAGGTGACACATGTCGCCACTCATGAGGTGCCACGTGGAGTGATGACGTCATATCAGAGGTCGGCGTATCAGAGGTTGAGGATGTCAGTACTTTGTAACACTTGATACTTGAAAAAGTTCTGATAAGGGGGGTCTGATATTGGGCTGGAACCACGATCGCAAAGACTTAAAGAACCAAGGAAGTTGAGCACTTAATGAAGGAAAAATAAACCCCAACAGGAAAAAAATGCTTTAGCAACTCAAGGCTAAGTGGCAGGTCATGATCCTCAGCCCTATGGTGAGAAACGAGGGAAGGGCTAAGCGGAGGGAGCTTGTCATATCAGAGGTCAGCAATCAGAAGATTAAAATATTGCACCATTGTGAAAATTGCGATATGGAATTTCTCCGATAAGCACAGTACAGAGAGTTAAAGGTGTATGGTTTAGCAGCTGCAAGATTGAATGCGGGAAAAGAGGAGTTGGTCTCAGGAGTAATTACAACTGTCAAAGATCGTTGGGTCAAGGCAGCAAAGACCACAATCCACAGGAAAGAGTGTTGGGTATGTCTTTAGGTGATACAAACCATATCTGTGCTCTGATGCATGTCTTCAGTGAGTAACTAGAGGTATGGGACTCAGGAAGCAATGTGCAGGTCACCTGAGAATTAATTTTTCAGCATGTTGCTCCACAGAGTCAGGCAATGAAAGACTTCCAGGTCAATCTCTGTTTTTGCACTATGGCAAGCAACTAATAGCTGATTGCTCCCAACTCTAGAGAGTGGGGAATTCAAGTAGTTAAGGCAAAAGCAACAGGTGAATTGGCTGAACAACTAAAGAGGAACATCATGGCAAAGAGGTGGTCTAATTAGAAGCCATCACAGGAATGGCAGGGAGATATTTTCCTCAACCATCATTCAATTTTCATAATGTCTATTATTCTGTAATTTTTGCATTTTCAAGAACAAAATCAAATCCAATTGTAGTCATTTTGGACCGCGGAACCTTCACATGTCGAGACAGCTAGTCAATTAGACAGTTGGCTCTCACCTGAGATATTTTGTAATAGTTGTTCAATGCATCCCCTCTCCTTATAAATATAGGGAAGAAACATTTAGACGAGTTTCCCAATTTCTGCATTCTAGAGGCTTGACTTATGCTTTTGCAAGTTCTGAGCTCTATTTGTTGAGAAAGTGGTTCCACTTTGGTTTAATTTTCTTGTTCATGAGGTGCTAAGGCATATAAAATTGTTAAATGTGATGGATTGATGATTTGGACTCCATCTTTAAAGTTTAATGAAGCAGGTTTGTTGATTCCAATCAAAGAAATGCGTAGTATGTTTTCCCCTTTATATATCATTTCATATATGGCTTTCCTCTTTTGAAATTGTGTAATGAAGTTGTCGGTTTCACTCTCTCATGGTTGTATGTATGCTACTAAGTAGTAAGAAGTACCTGTGTAAACACAATTTACTTGTGTTATTTGATAGCCTATAATACCTTTATGTAAGCACAAATTTACTTATGCTAATTGGTGACAAATGTACTAATGAGGCATAGAACTTGAGACCTTAATTCGCGCTCCACTTTTTCTGCATTTTTACCTCCTCACTCTTCATATTTATGCTGGAGATTGTTGCTTAGAATTATGTGTTATGTCCAACCCTCTGCATCGATTTCCCTCATTTCCTTCCTCCTATTCATCTGTACTACAATAATAATGTTACATTGTGTATTGTTGTGTGTCAGCCACCAGAACCAACACATTTCTCTTTGAGATTAGCCATATCTACTAGTGTGTATTTCGATTTATGTGTTTGCATGAGTTTACTTTGGCAAAGGGTTATTGAACCAGTTACGTTACATATGGAGTGCAACAGAAAGCCTTTATATAATATTCAAAAGAACTCCTCTCAGATGGCCTAAGCATTGGTCTCCTATCAACCCAGAGGTTGTCTCTATGAGGCTTCTATATCTTCTGAAGCACTTGTGTGATAGGAGATAGAAAAATTTACAACACTTGGAATATGGCATGAGGGTAATTGGTTGAAAGAATGATTTGGTTCAACCAATCTCTGGTCAGGTGGTACGTGGAAGTCTCAAACCTGGTCGGATTTTGCCTTTTTTTTCCTCTGGAAAAATCAGTAACATTTCATTGATGATCAGTTTTACATAAGAGTCTGTTTTTACATATTATTTCAGTTCTTCTTGTGTTGCACTACCACGCAGGGTATGCTGTCAGTGTACTATCAGTATGCTTTTCTTGCCATCAAAATTACAAAAAATGATTACAAAAAATATCAGTCTATGTCTGTAGAGCTGTAGTCTAAATAAAAATAGATGCTATGGTGCTGCACGCTGATCCAGAGTTGGATACCCTGGATCTATATAAGGCCGATGGTAAAAAGTATGCTCCTGCTGATTGATGATCTCCTTGATCTCCCATATGCCTCTGTCCATCAACGCTGCCTCCTTGGAAAGCTTGTCGGCACTCCTATTATGCTCCCTGTAGATGTGAGAGATGGATATATGGTTAAATGCAGATTTGAGTTCAAGTGCATCATGTAAGATAGTGCTAAGTGAGTGCATGTGACATGTTGCAGAGCCATTTATCCAATTAATGATGATTTGAGAGTCCCCATAAATGTTGATATTAGCGCAATGGTGTTGCAGGGCGAAGTGGAGTAGATGGCGCAGGGTAATGAGCTCGACGAAGTTGTTTGTCCCGGCTCCTAATCCGGCTTTGATCCTGAAGTGATGATTTTCGTTTAAGTGGAGGATGAATCCTCCACCACAGCTGTGTGTGTTGGCAGCGCCATCGAAGTAAGCCCATGGCTTGCTGGAATCGATGGGGGGAGGCGGACCAGGTAGGCGGGCATTTTGTGGTGGAGGATCAGGCAGTTCTCTTAAAGCAGCGATAATGTTGGCCTCCAACAAGGGCCAGTGGATAGGCTTGTTCTCAAAAATGATGTTGTTTCGCGATTTCCAGATTACCCAGTTTACAATGATGGGCAGATTAATCATTTTTGACCCACTGTTATTCTTACCCCAATCCGTCCATGCCCTGATCATATCCGATCCTGACCATTCGCCAGCATAATTTATGTGTGGCTTTATATTACACCAAATGGATCTTGTAGCCCGACACTGCAAGAATAAATGGACAATGGATTCCGAGTTAGCCTTGCAAAATACGCACCAGGTGGGTCCGTGAAAGGCGCGTTTCATGAGCTGGTCTCCTGTGGGGACTTTATTCCTCAATAAACACCAGCTGAAAAGTCTTGATCGAGGGGAAGCAGATAATTTCCAAAGGCTCTGCCACCAGCTAGCGTAGTCTGTTGGTTTCTTGCCCTCAATAAGATGTATATACCCGTCCTTGGGTGTATAAACACCATGATCCGCTCTGTGCCAAATAAGCTCATCCGGACCCTCTGTTATGTGAATATGTGATTCCATTAAAACCTCCCTGTATTCGTCCCAAGTCGCGTGCCATCTCTGCGGGAGGCTAAGTTGAATCGCAGATTTCCATGCCTGATGGAATATATCTGTATGATCGGGATCAGCTATCTGAGATATGACCTTTATGTTGTGAGCTGAAAGGTATTTGATGAGTTCTTGAGGGAGCATATGTCTACCACCACAGTCGGACAAAGGGTCAAGTCCAATTCTGGCTTTGTTTCCTGCTCTGATTCGCCAAACCAGATTGTCTCTGATGAGAGGGAGTGAGAGTAGAAGAGCCTTCCAAATCGAAGATATGCCTGTTTTATTCCATCTCGGAAGTCTAGCCCAGTCAAGTATGGAGAGAGGCCAAATGTATTTGTGGTAAGTGATCTTGGTCCATAGACTTTGTGATGTCAAAAGGGCCCATCCCATCTTACCCGCTAGTGCCATTGCAAAAGACGGGAGCTCCTTTAACCCCCAGCAACCCCATTTCTTAGGAAGAGCAATCTTGTGCCATCCAATCCAAGCAAAAGTACGTTTGTCCTGATGCCTAGTCCATAGGTATCTGTTACAGAGCTGCTGCAATTTTGCTAAAATGTTCCGAGGGATCCATGCCATAGCCATCCAAAATACAGGGGTGGCTTCGAGTACAGATTTTATGAGAATTAATCTTCCCGCCCTGGAGAGGTATCTGTGACTCCAGCATGACAGTCTCTTCTCAATCTTAGATACTAACCATACCCAATCCGCGATCTTCTGACTAGTCGGCTTGAGCCAGTAGCCCAAGTGTTTGAGCCCCCTTTCCAGTGGCTGAGTGCTGTATGGGAATGCCATGTTAGCGGTGTGAGATTCGTTTACCGATGTGCCTGTCATGGTGATAGATGATTTTGCAGCGTTTACTTCCATGCCCGTAGCCTTGGAGAAGAGTGCTAGGATGTGTGAGAAAGAAGTAGTATCATGTACGCTGCCATCCAGCAGAATAAGAACATCATCTACAAATAGTAGATGGGTAAGGTAGCAGATGTCGGATATTTTAAGACCCCTGATGGTACCTTCCCTATTAGCAGTGATGAGAAGTCTGCTGAGAGCTTCGATGACCAAGAGGAAGAGTAATGGCGAGAGTGGGCATCCCTGACGAAGCCCTCGTTCAGAGTGAAAAAAATGAGAGGCGGATCCATTAATCAGGATGCTGAAAGTGGGGGAGGTGATGCAAGCCATGATCCAGTTGATGAGAGGGATAGGGAAACCAGTATGAATGAGGATCAATTTGATGTACAACCAGCTTAACTGGTCAAATGCTTTGGAGAGGTCGATTTTTAGCAGGATACATCGAAGATGTTTGGTCCAGATGGAGTGTATAGCTTCTTGAGCCGAGCCAATGGCTTCATGAATCTGCCGGTCCTCTAGAAAAGCAAATTGTTGGGGAGAGATATGACGGGAAAGAATGGGCTTGATCCTGTTTGCAATGATCTTGGATATGATCTTGTAAAGCACATTGCAAAGAGATATGGGGCGGAATTCATCAAAAGAGGATGGATGATCAGTTTTGGGAATAAGGGCAATGAAAGTAGAGTTGATGGCATGGTATATGCTACCTGTAGTTCGGCTTTCTTCTACCACCTTAAGAATGTCCTCGCCCAGAAGTTCAAAAAAAGCTGCGTAGAACTCGATAGTCCATCCATCAAGACCCGGGCTCTTCTCCTTTTTGAACCATTTGATCGTGCTTTCTAGTTCAGCCATCGTGACAGGAGCTTCTAAATCTTCTACATCATCCTCCTCAATAAACCGGGGGAAATGACCTGCCACATTAATGATTTCTGCAGATTTGTGCCTGCCGGATTTTTGTAAAGGTTTTTAAAGTGAGAGGTTCCCAAATTTGATAGCCTATTGAAAGTGTCCGCCATGCCTCCCTCTGGCATAGGAAGATTCCAAATGGTATTTGCCACCTTCCTACCTTTTGCGAAATTGTGGAAGAATCTGGAGTTTTCATCTCCCGCTTTCAACCAAGTGGCTCTACTGTGAAGCCTGATAGATTCTTCCCTCCCTTTAAGGATGATGTTCTTTTGGTTCTCCAGATCCACCAGCTTATTCTTGTCCTCCTGTGATATGAATCCTAGATTTCGTTCATCCAGGAGATCTGCCAAGTCTTTTCGATCTTCGTGAGTCGCTCGTCTTCAATTTTCTTTTTCTCCTTTGCCCAGTTGATCACTAGGTGTTTCAGCTCTGTGAGATTCTTAACAAAGCCCCTGGCAAAAGAGGGTTCTCGGTCGATGGGGTGTGCATTCCAGTATGATGTGACCAATCCAGAGAAACTCGGATCTTGTAGCCACAAATGGTTGAATTTGTATGGGGCCTTGGGTTTCTGATGAGGCCCAAAAATTTCCATGGCAATTGGGTGATGATCTGAAATGCCCCCAGTGCAAACCCATTGTTTGAAGGATTGCAGCCGATGGATCAGGGGTCCTTTCATCAAAAATCTATCCAACCTTCTGGCCAGTGTAGCATCTCCTGTTCTTCTGTTTCTCCAAGTGGGCTGCGGCTTCTGAACAGGTATGTCAATGAAATCATGATGCTCCAGTAACCCACTAATGTAGTCTATGATGGGATCAATCTGAGCCGCCCCTCCCCAAGATTCGGAGTATCCGATGGAAAAATTCAGATCACCTCCTATAATGGTATGGTCGATTGATAGGAGGTTTCTGCTGAGTAGGTTTCTCCAAAAGAGTTCCCTATGGTGACAGGGCCCATAGATATTGATGATCCTCAGGGGACAGCCAAGATCACTGCAATAGATATCTGCGCCAAGGAATCCCTGTCCACCCCAAGAAGACTCCAGCTTGATAGAAGTGGGGTTATAACCTAGTGCCAGACCTCCGGACCTTCCCATAGCATCCGAGGCAATAAAGTTCCACTTGGTCCCGACAGAGGCTAGTGCACGAATACAGTCTTCTGTAGATCCAAGGGTTTCTTGAAGGAAGATGATATCCGGGTTCTCGACCTCAAAAAGTCGTTTAAGGGCTAACTTTTTTGGGGTGCTAGCCAGGCCCCTACAGTTGAAAGAGATAAATTTCATGGCGGACCAGTTTTTGGGGGGTTATCAGCTCTAACGACCCCAACGATGGTAGCTTGTCGCCCAACAGCGACTTCAGCACTCGCATTTTTGATGGCTTTTGAGAGGTATGATTTTCGACCTCGGGATGATGTGAAACCAGGATCCAGGGGAATAATACCCAGGCCCGAAGATGGGGAGGATTCCGGGCGATGCGCACGGGGACGGAGGGAGTAAGAATGAGATGATGATGATTTAGAAGAGGGTGGCGACGGAGGCGGAGAAGGGAATGAAAGCGAGGGCGGGGCAGATGAGAATGAGGGAGGAGGGAGGGGAATATCACATTGTACCATAGTGCATGCAGTAGAGGTAATATGCGGATATGATAAATCAGATGTAATAGAGAAAGAGTTTGGAAGAGTATCCGGAGTGCTTGCGGCCGCTGCAGCTGCCTGTGCCCTGGTCATAGGTGGTGATGGCGAATTTCTCTGTTGCTGGAGCTCATGTGGAGGCGGGATAGGTGGTGCTGCACATTGCAATGGCGATCGCTGACCAGTAGAGAGTCCCGTTGTCCTCGGTGGGATCGGTGCAGATGCAGGGGCCCCTCTGGCTGATGGTCGAGTCTGATTGGGTGACCCTTCCTGGCAGGTGATTAGAGGGCAATCTTTGTACACATGCCCTATTTGGCGGCATCTATTACATCTGAAGGGCACCCCTTCGTAATCCAGCAGCTGAGCTTTACTGAACTTCCCCCATCTCAGAGTCATCTTGCCTTCTAAGCCCTCCCTGGTATCCAAATAGACCAGTGTCCGCGCCATGATCTTCTTATTTGTGTCCTTGTAGGATCGATCATGATCCAAGTAAGTTCCCAGAGCGTTCCCTATTTTGATGAATGCTTCCTCGGACCAATATTGTATCGGGAGACCCGGCAGACGAACCCATATAGGTCCAACGCCTATCTGCTCTCGATCTAGATCGAAAAGAGGGCTCCATCTTTTCAGGAGTACTGGAGCCGTCTCAATATGCCAATATTGCGCCAAAACGGTGTTTGTGTGCTCCTCTTCTGCAAAATGGATGGAGAACCACCCCCTAGGTAGTTCAATTACATCTGGCAACTCTGTGAACAATCCACCCCAGATTTCATTTGCCCATGCCTTCAATCTTTCTGCCGAGTATGTATGCCCGCGCACATGCCCTACCAAGGTCGTGCGGGCCAACGCCATGGTTTCTTCGAAATTCGATGGGTCGCCGAATTGAACCGAGATATCCTTCACCGTTTCCCTTACGCACTTCGTCTTCTTGGATCTCGGGGCAGTAGGGTGATCAGCGAGAGGGTTTGAGCCTTCAGCCCTAGGGGAGCGGTTTATGACCTGAGGGATTTGGGTCGGCGTACTGAAGCTGCCCGATGTCCTAATACCAGGCGGAATTGAGGGGTTTTGCCTCTGATCCGAGTCAACCACAGAGGGGATGGGGGGCACTGAGATGGGTGGGATCCCTGCAGAGACGAAGGTAGAAGACGCAGCCGAAATAAGCGGATCAGAGAGGCAATTCCTGCGGGGGGGTGATGAAAAGTCTATGGTGAAATCTTCAGGCGAGAATGTAGATAGAAGAACGGCGGAAACCGGTGATTGCGGTGGAGCTTCGAGCGAATGCGAGGCAAAGGGAGTAGGTAGAGAAACCCCAGGTGCATCAGAAAAGTCGGTGGGGTTCACGGTAACAGCTTCAGGTGGATGAGTAGGATAACCGAATATGTCAATGCCTTCAAGAGGGTCAACAGTATAGTCGACCAGCTCGGTCTCCTCGTGGTTCTCCATCCCGGCCAACTGTAGGAAAGTCCGGTTGTTTTCAGTACCGAAACCACCGAAGCCCTAGCACCCAGGCTGTGCTGACCGATCCGCACTTCGCCCGATATGCTGTGCTCCTGCGGCTAGATTAGCCGAAACCCTTATGGTGACTTCGCGCGGTCTCCATCCGCCTAGTCTCTCCCATCCTGGTCGGATTTTGCCTATCTTAATAAGAGTTATGTTTTTCTTGCTTTGACGAGGAATTTCACTTGTTACTATGTGGCTTTAATGGTTGTTCTCTTATTGTTATTTATCTAGTTATATGTTGGTTATAAGCATGGTTTTATGTTAGTTATTAGTCATGGTTATTTTTATGTTTTTAGTTGTAATTGAATGAATAATGAATGCAAGACCTAATTGATGTTATGACAACTAATGTGAGAATGCAGTGACCCTTCTTGTTAAACCTCATATACGTTTTCAATCCTTTATGATTAGATTTGCATTCATGACCTATAGCTTGCATATTTACCAAGTGTTTGAAAAAATGTTAGTCCCGCTTGTGGATGGTCAAGTCAAGTCCTGGTTTTAGTTTTTGGTTTGCAAGCATTGTTTCTATGTCATTTATCTTCCTTGGAAGTTTCACTAAGTTCTGGGCAAAGACCTCAATCATGGCCCTGAAAAAGTGGCATATAATTCAAAGTCGTTGGCATAGAACTTAGCAAAAAATTCCATAGTCACATGGAGGTAGGCTTATGGGAGTGAATGGGGACCCGTTGTCGCATGGAGGCCTTGACAAGGGAATGATTGGGGCTGTAGGTTAGGGAAAAAGTGAGTTATCTAAGGGGTTGAACACCTGGAGGGGTTGGGTTACTCTTGGAGGTCCTGTGGAACATAAGGGAAGTCAGTAAGGTCTTAAGTTGTCGACTACAATTCCTTAAGGTCACATAGGAGGCTGAGTCTTATCATAGTGACCCTCAGCTCATGTTTACCATGGGCAAGCTAGTGAAAGTGGGTAAATGTGGAAGGAGTGGTTACAGACCCTGTGACCTCCCAATGGCAAGGTACTTTAGCAACGAGACCTCAACCAATTGAGCTAACCCTCGGGGCCTTGGTGATCCAAATGGATATTGGTGGCCACCTGCCAAGTCCACTTGGACCCCCACCATTGTTTCTTTTAGCTTTTCAGTTTCCTTAATTGTTACAATTTACTATTTTTAGTAGTTTTTCGGGTCTTGAACTTTTGGAGCTATTTGAGGCCCTAAACGATTTTTTTTTGGGAAAACTAGGAGCAACACGGGTCCATGGATTGATGTTGCTCTTCCCAAAGTTGTAGTTCTCGGATAGATCTTTCTAACGAGATATTGTGCGCATCAAATGGAGATCATATGCCAAAGTTACGACCTCGGGAAGTTGATACACTAATTTACCCAAACGGGGCCCACAGTTTGGTGTTTCATCTTCTAGGGTTAGGTTTTTGGATGCTTAGGGTTTTCAATTGTTTCTCAACAATAAATAGGCCTTCAAGCCTCATTATAACATAGTTCAGAGGCATGTAGCCGCCACATCTCTTCTCATGAATAAGCTACCATCGCCTTAGTTGGTTTATTTCCATTGTTGTTTGTAAGCATATTTCCATATTTTACATTAATTAAATAAAGTATTTTTTCCGATAAATCTTTGTGTTTATGGTTATCTCTATAATTTGTTGCATTTTTGTTTAAATCTAGATTAGTGGTATCAAAGCGGTCTACTTTTTCTCTGTTTTTCTTTGCATGTCCCCAACAAGGTCGGGATATAAGGAGTTAGGGCTTGAACTGGTCGAACCTTTGCCAGACTAGCCTCACAAATCCTGACAACCTCCCATGGTGGATGAAAAGAAAGACGAGGGGGCAGGAGATCCTATCAAAATCTGCTCAAAGAAGCCCTCGAGTGACAGAGGAATGCGATAATGGACAACTTTGCCCAGATCCTTCAGCAGCTACCCAGGGGCGATGCATTGGCTTCCAACAGCTACTCTGGAAATGCCACATTGTTTAAGGTACAAATTAATTTTGAAATCCCCATATTAGAGGGTCAGATAGACGCAAATGCCGTCAATAAATGGTTAAATCTGCTAGAGGGTTATTTTCTGTTCATGATTTTTCCAGTCAGGAAAAGATTATTTTTGCTCCTCTCAAAGCAGCCCCCCACATCAAGGACTGGTGGGAAACCTACTGCGAGCAGAAGGATGAAAGTACAGGGTCATTATTTTCAGCTGCACCCACTTGGGATTCATTCCGGGATGCCATCAAGGAGCAGTACCACCCTTTCAGAAGCTATGAGGATCAATACATAAAGTGGGCCACGCTGCGGTAGGGGAGGGACCAAGACGTGCCGAAGTTTACCAATATTTTCCATGCCCTTCACACAAAGTTGGGTGTCAAGGATTCGAAGCAGCATTTGGTACTCAAATATTGTGGCTGCCTACACAAGTACATCCAGGAAGAAATAGAATTCCTGAACATCCCCTCGCTTGGCACGGCATACCGATATGCCATCAAGGTCGAGAAAAAGTTTAAACAGAAGAAGTGAGACTTTGGATCTACGAATCTAAAGCAAGGGAAAGGTGCCCCCAAACCACAGAACAAAGGACAAAGCCAAGACAGGGTGACCCAAGACAACCTGCTAAAGTTACAAGCAAAGAACAACACCGCAAAGCCGAAAATGGACACGGTAAAGTGATGTGAGTTCCATAAGAGCTCCACTCACAACACAAGTGAGTGTCGAGCCAAGTAGTCACTGGTGGCTGAGCTAAAGGTTTCAGAATCAGATGCATGTTCCAACTCTGAGTCAGAACCTGACAAGGGGAATGACAAAGGGAAGAAGATTATCGATGCGGAGCCCAATGCCACCGTTGCCACCATGAAGATACAGAAGGAGGAACCTGAAGATCCATAGGAGGAGGAGCATCTCTTCCACTCCGAGATTTGGGTAAAGGGCTCCCCGCTACAGTTCATTGTCAACAGCGGGAGCCAAAAGAACCTCATTTTGGCAGAGGTCGTGAAGCGGATGGGCTTATCGACCACATCACATCCACAACCGTACACCATAGGGTGGCTTCACCAAGGATGGCACCTTCGCATGAGCCAACAGTGTCGCCTTCCATACAACATCAAGCCCTTCACGGATGAGGTATTGTGTGACATTGCTCCCCTTGAAGTTTGTGATGTATTATTAGGAGAACCATACTTGTGGAAGTGACATGTTGTGTATGAATCAAGGCCCTGTGTTGTTATTGTTACTTTGAAAAATAAGTTGTACAGGATACCGGAGGTAGCACCGCCTACCGCCATCTCTTTGGTTACTACAAAACAATGTAGTAAGCTCATTTCCAAAATCGGGAAATTTGTTTTCCTGATGATATGCCCTCAAGGAAAGAAGAAGACGGTGGCCACAACTTCCAGACAGGGCCCTCCACATGACAACTACAGATGGACAAGGGCATGGAGGAGTATGAAGACATCTTCACCTCCCCTACAGGGGTTCCTCTGCACTGTCAGATCAAGCACTCCATCGATCTGACCCCAGGTGCACCGCTGCCCAATGGACCAATCTATCGGTGCTCCGTTTTGGAGAACGATGAAATCAAGAGGCAGATTCAAGAGCTATTGTAGAAAGGTCACATCCGTCTGAGTTCATCGCCCTGTGGGAGCCCGATCCTGTTGGTACAGAAGAAGGATCGGACTTGGAGACTCTGTATTGACTATCGGGCACTGAACAAGATCACTGTCCCTAATAAGTACCCGATCCCACGGATTGATGACCTCCTGGACAAACTGAAGGGGGAAAAATATTTTAGAAAGATCGATTTGAAGTCAGGATATCACCAGGTACCAATCAAACCCTCCGATGTGTGGAAGACTGCCTTCAAAGCCAAGAAGGGCCTTTTCGAATGGTTGGTTATGCCTTTTGGATTGACAAATGGTCCTGCAACCTTCATGAGGCTAATGGATGACATATTGTGGCCATTAAACAACTCATTTGTAGTGGTATACTTGGATGACATCCTGATCTTCAGCCAGAGTTGGGAAGAGCACCTCCACCACATCCGACAGGTTCTCCAAACACTGCGGCAACACAAGTTATGTGCCAATTTGGAGAAATGAACTTTTGGCATGACCCAGGTTTAGTATCTGGGATACATTATTGATGAACAGGGGGTGCATGTGGATCCATCCAAGATCCAAGTCATTTGGGATTGGTCATCTCCAACCACTTTGACAGAGCTCCGCAACTTTCTAGGTCTTGCCAACTTCTACCGCAGGTTCATGTTGGGATTTTCTCATATCACTTGGCCCTTGAGTTAAGTCACCAAGGGAGGGGCAAAAACAAAATTCTCTTGGTTTGAATCTCAATAGAAGGCATTCACAGAGTTGAAATATCGCCTCTGCACGACACCAGTGCTCATATTACCAACTTGCAACAACCATTTGAGGTTGAGACAGATGCCTCTGACTATGCTATTGGGGCAGTCCTTACTCAACACGGGCATCCATTGGCATATCACAGTGAGACACTCTCAGACACAGCTCGAAAGTATCCCACTTGTGACAAAGAGATGTATTCCATTGTGCAGGCCTGCCGACAATGGAAGCATTACATTTTGGGGAAGGAAACGGTCATCCACATAGACCACTAATCCCTGCATTTCATACAGACCCAAGGGAAATTGCAGAATGATCGTCATCAGAAGTGGTTGACATCCATGTAACAGTTCCATTTGAATATCAAGTATAAGAAGGGCAACACCAATAATGTTGTAGATTACCTCAGTCGACCACCGATCATGGCGTTAATCACCGTGCTCAACTCTTGTGGGCACGAGACTTCTGATTGGCCACTTCTCCATAAAAGCGACCCAGAATTCGGCCACACATATTAGACACTCTTGGAGGGTCAACATGTTCCAAATTTTCACCTCAAGGATGCCTTATTATGCCACCTAGGTCACCTTTGTGTTCCTTCAAGCGAGCGTGCCAAGATGATTTGTGAAGCACACTACAGTCGGGTTTCTAGGCATTTCGGGGTCGAGAAAACGGTGGTAGTACTACAAAAGTATTTCTATTGGTTGAATCTTCGACAGGATGTCAAGAAGTACATTAGGTCATGCACTACCTATGCCATTGCCAAACTGAACATCAAGAAGCAAGGCCTCTATACCCCACTGCCTACCCCTAGTCGACCTTGGGAATCCATCTCCATGGATTACATGTTAGGCCTTCCTTCCACTAAGCATGAAATGACTGTGTTTTTGTGGTCGTCGACAGGTTCTCGAAGATGGCCATTATGGTGGCTTGCAAGAAGAATATCATAGCAGAAGCCACTGTTAAACTCTTCTTTGAACGAGTGTGGGTACACTTTGGGATCCCACAGTCTATCATCTTATATCAGGATAGTAGGTTCCTCAGTACATTTTGGTCCATTCTCTGGTCGATGTTGGACACCAAACTCACTAAGTCCACAGCCTTCCATCCTCAAACTGATGGCCAAACATAGGTTGTCAACAAGATGATCGTACACATTTTGCGCATGTACAACTCAAAACATCTACGCACATGGGACAAGAGCCTCCCCTATGTTCAGCATAGCTACAACCGGGCTCGTCACAGCTCAATTGGCCACAACCCTTTTCAGGTGGGCTTGGGATTCCAGCCACTATGTCCCATTGATGTGGCCATGTCATTTGCAGCTACTCACATAGATTCGGCTCATGTCTAGTCCGAAACAGATAAAGAAACCAAATTCATTGAGCACATACAACATATTCGCTAGCAGGTCCATGAAATTATAGAGAAATTAAATGCTAAGTACAAGCATCGACATGATCAACATCGAGTGCCAGATAAGTTTCAGGTGAGCGACAAAGTCTGGTTGCATTTGCAAAAGGAACGCCTTACCGGAGCCTATCGGAAACTCATACCACTCTGATATGGTCCTTACACCATTATCAAGGTTGTGGGAGACAATGCATTTGAGCTTAACATCCCCCCATTCCTTGGCTTGCACCTAGTGTTCAATGTGGACCGCCTTCAGCCATACTTTCCACCATTACTAGACACATCTGACATTACAGAACAACTCACACCCATAGAGTTAAATCCACATTGCATGGAACAAGTTGCAACTGATCGGATCATGGACACATAGATCAAGCACCTCACCAATAGAATATCCAACTATATCGAGTTGTCAAAGCAAGCCAACTCCTTCACCAGGGCAAGTGGCTCACCAGGGACCAAGTTCAGCAAAAGTTTCCTCATCTCATGGAGGAACTCAACGCAATGGGAACCATTGCTTCCTAAGGGGGGATGAATGATCCAGGTGGATATTGGTGGCCAACTGCCAAGTCCACTTGGACCCCCACCATTGTTTCTTTCAACTTTTCAGTTTCCTTAATTGTAGCACGGTTTACTATTTTTAGCAGTTTTTCGGGTCTTGAATTTCCAGAGCCGTTTTGAGGCCCTAAACGTCGTTTTTTTGGGAAAACTAAGAGCAACATGGGTCCATGGACCGATGTTTATCTTCCTAAAGTTGTATTTCTCAAATAGATCTTTCTAACGAGATATTGTGCGCGTCAAACAAAGATCATATGCCAAAGTTACGACCCCGGGAAGTTGATGCACCAATTTACCCAAACAGGGCCCATAGTTTGGCGTTTCATCTTCTAGGGTTAGGTTTTTGGATGTTTAGGGTTTTCCATTGTTTCTCAACAATAACTAGGCCTTCGAGCCTCATTGTAACACAGTTCAGAGGCATGTAGCCGCCACATCTCTTCTCAGGGATAAACTACCATCGTCCTAGCTGGTTTATTTCCATTGTTGTTTGTAAGCATATTTCCATATTTTACATTAATGAAATGAAGTATTATTTCCATTGCATCTCTTTTTTTATGGTTATCTCTGTAATTTTTTGCGTACCTATTTAAATCTGGATCACTTGGTGCAAAAAAGTATAACAAAACAATGCTTATAAATATTGTTACAATAGTTCAAGTAAAATTGAGGTCATAGAGTCAATTTACAATTGGCGACATTTATGCTTCAGATTTTGCCAATGGTGTGTGTGTGTATATATATATATATATATATATAGCTCGTCTAGATCCGTCTTAACTCTAGATCTATCAAGCATTGAGAGGGATCAAATCTCTCGAGGTGCAAACCTTTCTGTAATAGCCCTAGTGAAAATTCCATGTAATAAAAGTTAATAAAAGGAAAAATAATAACCACGGTTGATGGGACACTTATTCCAAGCTGAATATGAGTAAGACATCCTAGTGTGGGTGTTTATTGGGTTTATTATGGCTAAGGAAATTGACAAAGGCAATGGCTAAAACTTTGGAAAGGAAAAATGACATTTTTGGCACATTTATTTATTAAAATAATGGAAATTGGGAAAACAGGGAGGTGAAAGGTCACATGTTGCATGTGAGGAGGAAAATGAAGAAAAATAATGGAAAATGAAGAAAATAGAGGCCTCATTCATAAAAATATTATGAGGATCAGTTGGTAACCTTTGGTCAGTTCATTTTTGGAGTTCTCTCTGTCTCATATTCTTGGAGACTTAGAATTTTCTTGGAGCACTCTTGGAGGGTGTGGCATACTTGGATTTTTGGAGCAAGAAGGCAAAGGAAGAGTAGGAAAGTGCAAGAGGACATCGAGATTAGCAACTACAACATGATTTTCTTGCAGGTACCAAGTTGCATGTTTATTTTCCTCACTAGTTTTGGCATGCATGGCATATGCATGTGGTTTGTTGATTGTGATCTATCAAGGGCATGGAGGATGGCCGAGATTGACAGTGGGTTTCCTAGCCTTACCATTTCCTAGATATCCATGGAGATTGTGGGTTTATTTTCATTGTTTTGTTTTGGTTGGTTCTCATATTTCCTTAGCTTGGGTTGAGTTACTAGTCCTGGAGCCTTGGTTGGACAAACACTCTGGAGCCCTATAACAATTTGGGTTGAGTTACTAGTCCCGTAGCCTTGGTTGGACAAAAACTCTGCAACCCTTGGTGGGTTGAGTTACTAGTCCTGGAGCCTTGGTTGGACAAATGCCCTGAAGCCTGGTAAAAGTTGTGGGTTGAGTTACTAGTCCTGGAGCCTTGGTTGGATAAATGCTCTGGAGCCCTAGAAGGCTTGGATAGAGACTAATCTGATGATGGTTTTGTGATGCCCGGTTGTGAGGTGGAATCATTGTTTGATGGGTTGAGGTGGATGGCCTCTGGAAGCCCTAGATAGTTTTGGATTGATGTGTTTTATGAGATCCCACATTCATGCTTGAAATATGGTATGAGGGTGAATGGTTGAAGAGAGATTTGACTCAACCATTCTACGGTCGAGTGGAACGTGGAAGTCTCATTCTGGGTTTGGATTTTGCATCATCACTATAATGATATTTCTCCTTGTATTTTTATGAGTTTTATACTAGATTAAATGTGGTTTATATGGCCATGATTTCATTGGTATTTCTGCATCTATTATGTTGGTTATATATGTGTTTTATGACAGTAGCTATGTATGGCTCTCATCTTGCTTTTACTTGTAAATGAATTGTAAATGTATTTATGACTTAATGGATGAAATGGAAATTAATATGTTGAGGCATCACTGTCTCTTAGTGATTCTCAACTAAGTATGAGACCCATGTGCTCATATATGTTATTTACACCTGTAGATTACATATTCATGATATGTTTGACGAAATTCCTATCATGGCTAGTAGGGGTCTAGTCAAGGTCTCATTCAAGTGATTGCATTTATACAATAATTTCCTTGTTATTTTATTGTTCTGAAGATGTGATTCAATTTTAGGCAGTGACCTCGTTTTTGGGCCTGAAAAGTGTTTCAAATCCTGGGGACACTGGCATAGCACTCTCCAAAAGAGTCCCTGGATGCTGGCATGCCCATAGCATGAGAGAGTCCAAAGTTCAAGTGGTCCAAACGTTCAGTGGTACCCAGGGGTTGGTTGGCAAAAAGGTTGGATTGGTTCTTGAGGGTCCTAATGCTGATGGTGAATGTCTCTATGGTGTGTTTCTGTCGGTTCCACTTCCTTAAGGTGAATTAGGAGGTTGAGTCATATCATAGTGGCCTCTCATCGCATGTTTACACCAGTTGGTCGATTGCTTGGGTAGATATGGGAGGAGGGTGTTACAAAGTGGTATCAGAGCCAGGTTCACCCCTCAGACTGGATGGATTGTGTGTTGGTCATGCATGCATGTCTCTTACACTTGCATTCCATGTGCTTGTTGCATTTGCATAATGTTCATCATGGTTGTAGTGATGTCGTCATGAGGAAGTTGATGTTGTTATTATGGAGTGCATCATCATGAGTGATGACTGATTACATGTTGTTATGTGTCGCTTACATGTTGTTATATGTCGCTTGGTTACATTCTTGTATGTTTGGTTATGTGTATCATTCTTGTAGGTTTGGTTTCAAGTATCATTCGTTTATACTTGATTACATGTGTTTATGCATGTGTATGGTTGGTTACACATTTCTTATGCATGTTAATGTTTGCATGTGGTCAAGTGTACAACGATGTAGTGGTTGTTGTCATGCATGAGGTGTTGTTAAGGTAATGCATTAATGACTGGACCCTAGCTAAAATGATGGTTTTATGGTCATATGCTTATGTGTTTTGTTTCTATATGATGTCATGATTATGTTCTAAATGTATTATGTTGATTTGTTGATCTTGCAGACAAGGTATCCTCCCCAAGCTATACTAAGGTATGTTGGTTTATTATGATTTGGTTTAGCTGACATGATATACCTTGTAGGAAGAAATATCAAATGGCTAGCAAGATGGTAGACTACAAAGACTCTCGCTATGAATTAGAAGAGTAATATGGTGTTGGGAACTCTTTTAATTTGGAAAATACACCGAGAAGCTTGAAGGAATAAATAAGGAGTTGTAAGGCAGACAATGACAAAATCATACATGCATAGGATAAGCTAGCAAAGGTAAATGCAGTGATACTTCAAAGTTTGTCAGATTTTCAATGTCAGGGACCACTTTGGATCAACCATGAGAAGGAGGAAAAGACTAATGGGGCATATGATAGTAGGTTGCATGGTGGTGGCCACAAGTCAGATAGTGGTGATACAATCAGAGATGATAGATTGTTGGACACTCTAGATAGGAGGAGGGATAGACACGAGTACCATTCTAGTTATGGTTTTGACAGGCATGATGATCGATATTGTTATCATCCTTATAGGAGGAGTGATAGGGGATACTTGCCAGATGAGTTTATGAAAGAAAAGCCACCTAATTTTGAAGGAGAGATGAAGAAATTGCAGGATTCAAAGGCATGGTTACTTGGTAAGAAGAAATTATTCAGGTTGCATGATTATTCAGAGAACATGAAAGCCATTGTAGCTACATTCTGTCTCAAAACCTAAGCATACATCTGGTGGGAAGATGTGAAGAATGTCATAGGTATACATGAGGAAGATCTGACTTGGAGTGAGTTTGAGGAGCTATTCAAGAAGAAGTATTTGTGAGAGAGATACTTTGACGACAAGGCAAAAAAAATCTATGAGCTAATGATGGGGCCTATGACAGATGATGAGTACACTAGTCAGTCCTTGGAGCTAATGAGGTATGTACCTTACCTCAAGGAGGAAAAGGCCAAGATTCAGAGATTCACTGGTGGGTTACCAATGGAATTCAAAGATACGATTGAGTTCGATGGGCCTAGATCATTGGAGGAGGCCATCTGAAAACTAAAATATTGTTATGAAAAATTGAAGTGCAAGTCTGAGATTAAACCAGAATGGAAAGGTAATTCTAAGAACAAAGGAAAACGGGACAAGAAGCGAGTAAGATCACATGGTTCAGGTAATAAAGAGAATCTTGCACCGCCTAAGAGGTTCAATGCATCAGAGAGAGGACAGAGACATCGATTTGAGGAGCAGAATAAGGAGCCCATGAGATGTTGGAATTGTGGAGGAGATCATCGCAGGAGGGATTTTCCAAAGTACCAGGGTGGTAGGCCTAAGATATATAATGCACAGGAGGCACAGACTGTTGGGGATGTGGGGCAGAGTATTCCTCGTATTTATGCAGTCGTGGACAACAAACAGGCAGAGCACCAAGCATATATTATTGAGATGGACGATAGGCTTTGTGATCAAGTTATTTCTAGTTTGATTGACCCTAGATATAATTATAGCTATGTTAGTCCTGATTTGGTGGATAAATGTGGTTTGAGTAAGGAATTGCATGTAGAATCTTGGTTAGTGCAGTTGGCTATAGTATAAAGAAAAGAATTCATCATTGGGTAAGAGCTTTTGCATTTGATTTGAATGGTATGCCTATCACAACACATTTGAATGTATTATTGTTGGGATCATACAATATGTTGTTGGGCATGGATTGGTTGTATATTCATAGAACCAAGGTAGATTGTTATGACAAAGCTATTGAGTGCTTGGATGAAAATGGGGAACCAAGAGTTTTTCAAGGAAATAATAAAGCCACATCAGTTAGGATGGTAACATCTATGCAAGAAAAACATAGCCGCAGGAAAAGGTGTAAGTTATTTGCGGTACAAATTTCTAGAAATAAAGGTAAGGAAGTTGAGGATGTAGATGTTTTGAGCAGGTACCCAGTTCTACATCAATTAAAGGATGTATTTCCCGAGGAAATTATAGAGTTACCACCTCACATGCAAGTAGACTTTTTTATTGAGATGGTGCCAGGGGCAGCTCCAACATCAAAAGCACTTACGGGATGAGCACACCTCAACTAGTTGAATTGAAGCTATAGTTGGAGAAAATGTTGGACAAGGGGTACATTAGGCCAAGTGTGTCACCATGGGGCGCACCAGTATTGTTTGTGAAGAAGAAAATGATACTTTCGGATTGTGCATTAACTACAGGCAGTTGAACAAAGTGACCATCAAGAACATGTATCTGTTGTCGATGATTGATAACTTGTTCAATTAGTTGAAGGGAGAAACAATATTCTCGAAGATTGATCTAAGATCTGGATATCATAAGGTATGCGTAAAAAAAAAGGACATTTACAAGACAACTTTCCGGACCACATATGGGCATTATGAGTTTGTTGTAGTTCCATTTGGCTTAACTAATGCTCCAACTACATTTATGTGCTTAAAGAATAATGTGTTGCGTCTGCATTTGGATAAGTTTGTTATTGTGTTCATTGATGACATATTAGTATATTCTAAAAATAAGGAAGAACATGCCGAGAATTTAGCAATAGTGTTAAGGTTGTTGAGAGAACATTAGTTGTATGCTGAGCTCAATAAGTGTAGTTTCTTTCAGATGGAGGTACACTACTTGGGGCATGTTGTCTCCAAGGAGGGAATTGTAGTAGATCCAGAAAAGATAAGGTCCATCATGGAGTGGGTAGCTGCTAAGAATGTGGATGAGGTGAGATATTTTATGGGGTTTACATGCTATTGTAGGAGGTTCGTCACGAACTTCTCATAGATTTCTTATCCTATCATATCATTGCAAAGGAAAGGTAGTTTGAATTGACAAAGGAGTCTGAGGCTGGTTTTGAGCAGCTGAAGTAGTTATTGACACATGCACTAGTGCTAAAGATTGCAGATCCGGACAAAGAGTTTGTAGTATGCACATATGATTGAAAGAAAGGACTTAGTGGAGTCCTTATGCAAGATGGACATGTGGTATGCTACGAGTCACGGAAACTGAATGAGCACAAGCCAAACTATCCTACGCATGGTGTTGAGTTGGCAACAATTATACATGCGTTGAAGATGTGGAGACACTATCTTCTGGGTAGGAGATTTGTCTTTATGAGTGATCACAGTGGGTTACGATATCTATTTGACCAATCGAAACTGAATGGTAGGTGGGCTTGGTGGTTGGCCACGATCAATGAGTTCAATTTTGAGATCGGGTAAATCAAAGGAAAAGAGAACAAAGTGGAAGATGTTCTTAGCAAGCATATACATGTAAATCACTTAGAAACTATGAGCTCCCATGGGTCAGAATGTTAGGGTCCCACCCTAACCCCCTTATCTATGTAATGGGACCACGTCATAGTCAAGAGTCAATAAAGCCCATATTAATAATTGTAAGTGGTTAATCCGCAATTAATAACGGAACCACAGTTA
>APFE030125308.1:0-10557 GCA_000404065.3 Pinus taeda | reverse complement strand
CATTGGCGAAGCGAAAAGGGAGATATAAGGGACCATAAAACTCCACTGAAAGGAAAATAATAGGCTCATAGGCCACTTGATCTTAAAATCCACTCCTCAGTTCATTGATGCGGGTCTCGGTATTCACCCCCTTGACATCTCCCAGCTCTCGAAATTGACAGGAATTGAATATATGTTGAATGAAGTTATGGAGCCTCATCTTTTTGTTATCCGGAAGCAAAAGCGTGACGGGCCTGAGAAAGTCACACCCATGCTTACATATTACGTTCTAGATGGTTCCATCTACCGGCACCTCAACTCTCCAGCGTTTTTGCATCTCGGATGGTTTGAGCTATATATTATATATCAAAATCTTTCATGACTGCAGCCTCAAAACTAGAGAATATTGGCTATGATACAGAAAATGATAGTGTGAAACCTGAAACAAAGGCTGGAGCGGAGAATATTGACTTTAAAGAAGTAAGGCGAGGGGATCAGATTCTCACAGCCTTGCAACGCAAGTTACCACCAAATAGGAAATCAGATAACTTGCAAGCAAGTTGTATTGAAGGCATGGTTGATGGTCTTCGATTCATGTCCGGAAGAGATAAAAATATCTAGGACGTCAATTTTCTCGGTGCTTTGCCTGCGCAGGGTTTCGCAGGCGCTGCGGATGTGATTGGCTACTCGGTGCTTAAAAATACCAAGTTACAATGGCTCTATCAAGGTACCTATTTATGCAAATAAAAGGCAAGCATACCTCAGATTGAGGTTTCATTCAAATGGGTATCAAAAAACCAAGATTAGAAGGCCATGACCACGAAAGTCCAGATAAATACATCATATTCACAAAACAGAAGTAGGGCCCTTGAGAAACCCAGATTTAATTCTCAGAGTCCAAAGATGAGTCGAACAGTACCATCTTTTTGAGTCCCCTCAAATAGCAGTCGCTTTCCCTTCAACCTCCACAACAGATCTTTGGCATCGAAAGCTCAGTGGA
The DNA here is from genome assembly GCA_000404065.3 of Pinus taeda. NCBI lineage: Eukaryota > Viridiplantae > Streptophyta > Pinopsida > Pinales > Pinaceae > Pinus > Pinus taeda. The sequence goes on along the minus strand of APFE030125308.1, from coordinate 9,578 downwards.
CAGATGCATTAATGGATAGAGCCCAGAGGCGTTGGAACGGTTTTGGATTCTGAGCGAATTCAGGGCAGCGCAGGTGTGGCAGAATGACAGAGGCGTTTGAGGACAGAGGTCAGGTCAGAACGATAGAGGACAACAGTAGAAATGAAGGGAGTTACAACTATTTTAAGAACTGGCTCTGATACCATGTCAGGCCAGGCAGTAACTCTCCAAAGGCAGTAAAACTGATTCGTTTATTATTCCATAGGTAGGTTATTGTTATATACAACAGGAGTGATTGTTCAGTTCATCTCCTGATGACTGTTCACATTCCTAATTAATTTATTGACACAAATTCCCCCAATCATGAAGATTAGGTGTCAACACTACCAGCAAGGTTTAAAGATCTAATGGTCCATTTACTCACTTTATCCTGCAACTTATTGATCAAAGGTTCCCAAATACTTTTGAACATTGGTTTAGTAGTGAGAGGAACTCCCAAATATTTTGAAGGAAGGGAACCCCTTTGAAAGCCTAGAATTTTGGAGATGTTTTTCTGAATAGCAATATTGGTATTGAAGAAAAATATTTTTTATTTAGAGAGATTAACTTCCATACCTGAAGCCAAGGTAAAGAGATTCAGAAATTTTTTGTAGGTTGTAGCTTCTTTGACTATGGGGATTCGCTATAACATGGTATCGTCTACAAATTGTTGGTGTGTTAGGGCCTGACCATTTTTAGTAAGTTGCAGACCTTTAATCTTTCCTCTTGCTTTCACCTGCTTTATTTCCCTACCGAGTCCTTCCATCATGATGATAAAAAGAAAGGGAGAGAGTGGGTCTCCCTACTTGAGGCCTCTTGAAGGATTGAAAATCTCTGAGGGGAAGCCATTAACTAATATATAAAAACTGGAGGAGGTCACTAGTGTCATTACCTAGCTGACCCATTTATGATCAAATCCAAAAGCAATCAGCATTTTCTTGATGTAGGCCCAGTTTACCTTGTCATAAACTTTGGCAATATCCAATTGCATGATCATGCCCGCTTGCCTCTTGCTAGTTAATAAGTGCACCACCTCTTGAGCTTGAATGATGTTATCAAGAATTTGTCTGCCTTCCACATAACCTGATTGTTCCCCTGAAACAAGAATCGGAAGCAAAGGTTTGAGTCTATTAGCCACAACCTTGGATATAATCTTATATATTACAATGCATAGGGCTATGGGTCTATATTTATCCGGTGTATGAGCTATGTCCTGTTTGGAGATCAGGGCAGTGAAGGATGTATTGAGTGCTTTCAGAATGGTTTTGTTTAACCTGGAGTCCTCCACAACATTCAAAATGTCTTTCTTAACAATATTCCAGCACACTTTGAAAAAGTCCACATTAAAACCATTCAGGCCTGATGCTTTACCATTTTTCATTTCTTTGAGGACTTTACTAAGCTCCACTTCCGTTACTGGTCTATTAAGGTTGAAATTGTTCTCTCTAGATACCAGTTCTGGTATATTACTAGTTACCTCCTTGATGAATTGCTCTCTATCTTAATTATTCTCCTGAGTTATACCTTGGAAGTGGTGGACTAACACAGTTTCTATAGATTCATGGGAGTTTTGAAGCTCCCCCTCCTCATTCTTGATCGAAGATATTCTATTGTGAGTTCTATTGTCCATGGTGGCTCTATGAAAAAACTTAGTGTTACGCTCTCCTTCTTTGAGCCATTGAACTCTAGACTTTTGTCTCCAAAATATTTCCTCTTGTTTACATAGATTCTCCCATTCTTGAAAATGTTTATCCGCTTAATCACTAATGCCTTTATCAAAGCCTTCCTTGACTAGAGCTTGGTTGCGAACCTGCATTTTGTTCTGAATAGCTTTTTTCTCCTCAAAAATATTGCCAAAATCCTTCTTGTTCCATTCTTTAAGCTGAAGCTTGATGTGCTTTATTATTTTGTGAAGAAGGTACATTCTAGTCCCCTGAATCTGCAAATCTTCTGACCACCATTTTTTAATGTTTCTGATGAAGTCTGGATGTGACAACCAGATATTTTCAAATCTAAAAGGTTTGTTCCTGGGAGTGCCTATACCCTTAATATCCAATTGAATTGTCTAGTGGTCTGAGCCTCCAAAGGGAAGAACTCGCGATGTTACCTCTTTATCTATCAGTATAAGATTCTCAGAGATGAGGAATCTATCTAACTTTCAGGCAACATGGGAACCTCCTCCTCTTTTATTATTCCAAGTAAAGAGGCCAATATTCCAATTAGTGTCAACAAGATTCATATTGTTTGAAAAGTTTTGGAAAGCTAAGGAGTCTTTACCTAGAGATTTTGTACCTCCTTTTTTCTTTGAAAGAGATTTTATCATGTGGAAATCCCTCCCATGATCCAGGGTATATCTGCATGTCTATCCCTAAGATTCACCAGGGAATCTAGAAACCTGAGTTTGTCATCTATTCTCTGAGGACCATAAACGTTTGTGACCAGAAAGGTGTCCCTTTCTCCTACCGGTTGAATAACAACTAATAAATAATATCTGGAAGCCTCAGCATCCAGAATGCCTATTTTGTGGGGGTTCCATAGGGTGAGTGTGCCCCCTGTTGTATTCTCTTCTTTGACTTCAAGAAACTCAAATCTGTTGAGCCATTTGCTATGGTTTTTTCTTAATTTCTAAATGGAACATTTCATTTCTTGGATGAAATTTATATCCGGCATTTCTTGTTTCATTCTATTACTAAGCATTCTTTGCTTTTTCTTACTCCCTAGACCTCTAATATTCCAAGATGTAAAATTCATTATTAAAGATTGTAAAGGAGTAGCTGGCTAGATCTTTCATCGTACCTAAATCAATCATCAGCTTTCCACACTCCATCAAGAGTTCATTCTACTTTTTCCTCCCTCTTTTCTTGCTTGGGTTTCTAGTGGCTAGTCCCAGAGTAGTTTCATCGTTTTCACACCTCTGTTGTCCTGCTTATCAATGGTTTTTCCTCTTTCCAGTGCTTTAGCCTACGTTTTCCATAGAAACAATTGTTGTATCCTGATGAACTTTTCTTGAGGTAAAGAATCCACTCCTCCTGTGGTTCCCTGCATCAAAAACCCTTCTAGATCTAGGTTTTCTTTGTCAAGAATTTCCTGTAGTTCATGGTCCTCCAGGTCCATTTCATTCTGGATCATTTCCTGATCCATTTCTTGTTCAGCATCACTCATTGTATCTTCTTTCTGGTACTCAATATTTTGTGTTTGTTCCCGGTTTTCTTCCTTCTCCTTTTCTACAGTACTTCCTTCCATTGCTTGATCTTCTTTTTTGATCTCTTCCTCTTCCTGAAGCACTTAGAATATGTTCTGCCTGAACTGTTTTCCTTCATCTTGATGTTGTTTTAGTCCTATTTTACCTCCTTTACCTCGATTAACCACTTTTTGGAAGCTATCTGTTTCTTTCATTGTGTTAGTTTTGCTCTTGTATACTTCTTTGTTGAGTGGACAGTCTCTCAAAAGGTGTCCATGTTCATGACATTTGCGACATCTGAACAGAATGTGTTCATAGTCTACTATTTGCACCCATTCTTCATCATAAACTTCCAAGATCACCTCATCCGGTAGAGCTCCTAATACATCCATTTCCACACATATTCTGGCGAAGGAAGTATATTTTCCCCTTCTAGTGGCTTCATAGGGTTTAACATAGCAACCTAATTTATTGCCTATGGCAACTAATGATTCATTTTTCCAATAATCAAGAGGTAGAGAATAGAGCCTTACCCAAACTGGAACTAAAGTAAAAGTTTCCTTTCTGGAACAAAATTCATCATCCATGGTCTCATGTAGAGTCCCACTGCAACATAGAAGTAAGGCCCTCCTTCAAATATTTTGTCCTTGTCTTCAATATTCATGAACACCACCGTAAAGAATCCCTTAGACCCAAGATGTAGATCTATGCTCCCTTTAGGTTTCTAGTGGTATTTAATCTACGACTATAAAGCTTTTTTAGTGGGCCATAGTCCCATGAATTTACAGATGATGGCATACGTCTACATGTGCTTCCTATGCACCTGTAGAGTTGGATCATTTAAAATGACCCTAGGTGTTATCTCTACTTTGGGTTTGTAGGGTCCTTTTTGTTTTCTGTCTTTAGTTCCCTATTTTTTGTCTCCTTCCTCTTTGTCTTTTGTGCCATTCTTTTTCTTATTTATGGCTTCTTTTGTTTCCTCTTCCATATTTCTTTTCCCTTCCTCCCCAGTTCCTCTAGCATTTTCTAAAGGTTTCTTGCCTCTGCTGGCCATGATCTCCTTGAAGGAGGGAGTGGAGCTCCCTCCTCTATAGCCCTCCATAGGGTTCACCGATGACAACTAATTGCAAGCTTCGCTGTTTTCCCTCATTGTTTTGACAACAAAAAAACTCCTCCTCTTATCTAAAGAAGATGTTAATACAATAAAGAAATCAATTTTTGTACTCGATATTGTATTCTTTTTTGTGCACTATTTTAAGTCCAAGGGAGACTAACCCATCACCACATGCTTGTTGGTGAGACAAGAGTCTCCAATGATTGAAATATCACTAGTATTTAGCTATAAGGCCTAGATTAATCCTTGGCATAGGGCATAGGCTTCTTTCTGGTTCTTGGAAACCATTCCTAATCCCCATGAGTATATTAATTCTACTTGTCCCCCTAGGTTAAAATTCACCCCCTCACACCTACCACCCCTAGATTGTTCTTCAAGGCTCCCTAAAAGCACAAAGTATGGACATTATGTGAGGATATCCACTAGTTCAATTCATCCAATGACATTCTGAAGTACCAACTAGTATATTTAGCAATAGTCTATTGGGAACCTTCCTCCAACTATAATGATGCTAACCACTTTTCTTTGGACTCGTAAATTTGTTGGGGAGAGGAGAAAGAAAATAAATAGCATTGATGTTAAAATGATTAGATATTAAGAAGAAAGCCCTTGATGAAATTTCATATGGATTAGTTCTTATCCCTTACAATATAACTCAGTTTCTAATCAACCAAAGTTTCTAGAATATATATTTTGGGGATGGAACCAAAATTATCTTGAGAATATGATTCTCTATGAATGATCCATTGTAATTTCTATTCCAATAAATCATTGAGAAAGAGAGATGTCCCATGAAATCTCATGATAGATCCCTTCCAATGGATATTCCTACACTAGTTTAGTAAACGTACACTCCAAGAATGTATGAGAGATTGATTCTTCACTTCTCATAAACAATGAGCATCTAAGTGGGACACATATTCCATGTTTCCACAATTTTATTGCACTAAGAATATTTTTATGTACCAACACCCAACATAAAATATTAATCTTTGGAAGTCCATCCATATTCCACATCTCACACAAAATACTAGCTTTTAAAGGGAAACCATCTAGAAAGAGTAAGGAATTGTAACCTTGTTTTACTATATAAGTAGAATTTTTCCAACCATTAGTATATCCATCCAATTTGTGACTTGATATGAAGCCTAAAATCAATTCTAGTATCCCTCTTGATAATGGCTATAATTCAATAGGAAACTCATGCCAAAACCACCCTTTCCATTGCCCATTATTCATCTAATAAGAGATATCACATAAAGTAAACTTACCTTATTGCATGATCCACTCCCATAAAGGAGAATGGGAGGAGATACTACCTAAAGGATGCTTCCTCATAATTTCATTATGCCAAACATCAAATTGTTTTTGACTTCCTAGAATCCATGAGATTTGTGATTTTATTAAGGGGATTAATGAAATGATAAGATTCTAAATCTGAAACATTGTTTTGGCAATTGAAGGATGATCCAAGCATGTATTCCCATCACATTCAAAATATTTTCAAATAATAACATATTTCCACCAATCATTTAATTAGATATCAGTCTCCACAATCACTTTTCCCATGGGATATATTCATAAAAGAGAGATTTCATATTCCGAATCCTCCATGGATTGTGGAAGATCTTACTACCACCCACTTAACCAAATGAAATAATTTCAAAACAGATTTACCTCCATGCCACAAATTTTTTGGATGTCTTATTACAATATTATTTGCACCCCCTTTTGCGCAAGAAGAGCCATAAAATGAAAAAGAGGAAGAGAGGAAAAAATTAAATTAATCATGATTATGTACCTCTTTATATTTAAATATCAACGAGATCCACTTTGATAAAAACCCACTGTATATTTGGAGATAAGTGAAATCCAATATGGGTGAGGATAGGATTTGATACTCATTGGCATTCCAAAGTATTAAATCAAACTAAGCCTCAATAATTTGAATCCCGAGGGAATTTTGGAGTAATCCTTGAGTTAATTTCCTTTTTTTCCATGTGTACAACTAGATTTTCTCCTTGTAAATAATCCCTCCATATGCAGATACAAAATTTTCCAAGTTCAATTTGAATATTGAAATAATTACTGCTAAAGCTCTTCCAATAACAACATATCATCAACATATTGTGAATGATTAATATTCTTGATCCCTTTCATGTATCTAATTCCTAGAAGAGATATGATTCTTCCTTTGAAATCCATTTTCTCGCTTAAATATTCTTCCATAGTAATGTTGTTGGGCCTCAAACCTGCACTCATTTACCCATCCTCCCAACAACCTTTTCATACTCATTTCCTTCTTTTGCCATCATTTCCTTCATTAACTTGTTCAATTCATTGCATTATAGGACTTTTTAACATGATTTGCTAATTGTGCTAATGGTTGACTGTTGGTTTAGATTTTTGGTTCAAGTGCTGCAATTCCGCAGCTGTTACAGGTTTCCGCAGCTGATCTCTAATTCCGCGGCCGATCCTAGATTCCACAGCCATTTTCTTGTTTGATATGATCCAGGTGTCTTCCAGAGAAAAGAGCCACATGGGCAAGTTTGTATGACTGTGTACATGGTACGTGTGCTATCAGCTCAGCCAAACTGGCCGACGACACCCTTGGTCAACATAGAGGAAGCTCTGGTCAAACGGCAAGGTTGCAAACGGTGGCACGGCTCTGCGTGTTCGGTTGGAGCACGTAAGTCACAGCTGGCTTCTCCTTTAGCCACGAAGATTGCAGGGGACGAGAATCCAACACCAGATTTATTAAACCACGATGACCGTTCCCTAGATCCGTGCTCGGTGCTGCTGGACGTGTCCTTTTCCTAGCTGTTATTTAGCCTAGTTTATGCACAGGACAGTTGATGTTCTTGCTATAAATAAAGCGTTTCCACACGCTGAATAGTTAGTCTGATTTAGTTAATATTTTTCTGCTGTAAACTCTGTTTTGAAGACCTTTTTATAAAGCGTTTTACGCTTCCCACTGTGCTTATTATGAGTTGATTTAATTTTAAGAAGACAGTTCTGTTTCTATCCGTGTAGCTGATCTTTTAATTGGTTGAAGTGGATGGACGGCCCCTGTCTGCTACAACCATTGTACAGTAGCCTTTGAATTTATTTTTCTGCATTTGTTTTTCTTTACTTGATCATGTATATTAATGTACAGTTTTGAATTATGCTGCTTTACATTTCGGTAATCTTCATGACTGATCAGTGTGTTTTTACAGCTTTGATTAGGAGCCCGGGACAGTGTGCTTTTACCTCTTTTCAGTGCTAGTGGCATCTGAAGTTGTCTTATCTCAACTGCTGACTTTTTACTGTGATTTTCATTAGTTACTTACTTAGCTAGTTTCTTTACTTGGTTTACTTTATCAAGTTGTGTCAAGTTGCTAATCTCTTAATGGTTCTGTTTATCGTAATTCACTAACTTTTATGGGACCTAAACATTATCTAATTGCAGCTTGATTTGTTAGTTTTTAGACTCATATTGCTAATTCACTCCTAACTTTTCTTTTTCACATGATTAATTCAGCTAAAGGCAGAATGTTAAGGGAGAATAAGTAGTGTGATTTGTCATTTAATTTTTGGATTACTAGAGTAGTGTTTTTGCTTTCAGCAGAATTCATGTAAATATCATTTTCATTTCTATCAGCAGTAAACGTATTGGACTAGTGCCATTAATCTTTTGTTTAATGCTTTGTTTTCATTTGATGCTTTAATTCCATTTCAAGTCATTATTCAAGTTCTCTCTTTATAATTTAAGAAGCATTTAGAAATTATCACATACACACACATTCACTCACTTGTTTATAACTTCATCACATCATATTAGGAAGATAATTTAGACATAAACTAAAAATGACAAAAAGAACTAGGAAAGGCTACTTAAGTATATATTGTACACTTCACTTCATCAGCTTACAAGCCCTGGGTTGACAATTTATGATAGCAATTTAGACAACACTAAATTGACCAAACATTTTGGCGTCGTTGTCGGGGAAGTGAAAATTGGGTAGCCAATTCTAAAAAAAAAAGATAAAAACAAGAAAATTTCAAAAAAGGAAAATTAATAACCTCTCAAAGTATGCTCTCCTCTTGCACTTAGAGTGATCTGGAGGATCAGAAAAGAGAAAGTTATTGGTTTAATAGTTCCTTGAGTATGCTCTCTTCTTGCACCTAGAGTGATCTGGAAGATCAGAAAAAGAATTATTACCTTGACTTGAAGGAAAAAATAAAAATGATATGCATAGAGCAAGAGATTCTAGGGGAAGGATTTTAGCTGGAGCTAGAAGTTTGATTTTTACAACTCCATCCACTTCAAGAAATAGGCAAGAGACACCTTCATCATCTCCAACTCATACTCCTAGCTCTAGGATTCCTCGAGTCCAAGAGGCAATAGTAGACTCTCCCATACCACCTATTGAATCTGAAGGAGATTCTTTCTTTTCTTCCACAAGGGGACAAGTTGTAATTGAAGAAATAGAATCACCTGAAGAAGAAGGAGAAATTATTCTTCATTCACCCTTAGTAGAGGAACCAGAGAACTTTGAGGTCTCTGAAGAAACCACCATGGCAGAAGAAAGAGAAACTAGACTTGGAGGAGGTAGAGGTAGAGGTAGAGGTGGAGGAGGAAATAATGGAGGAGGTAGAGGTAACAATGGAGGAAATAGGAATGGAGATGATTCATTTGGATTTCCCATAGTTGATGATGATGACTCCCGAGCCACAATGAAAAACATTTCGCCATCCGTCCTCCCAAACTTTCATGGGTCAAGAAATGAGGACCCTAAGGCATTTCTATTTGAGTTTGAGGTCGTATGTCGAACTTATGATTATATGGAAGACGCTCAAAAACTCAAACTATTCCCTTCAACATTGAAAGGGGCAGCATTGAAATGGTTCATATGACTACTCATTCAATCCATTAGGTCTTGGAATGATATGAAACAAACATTTCTGGATAGGTATCTGGACTATTGTATGCCCACCAATCACAAGGATGAGGTATTCAAGATGGTACAAAAAGAATATGAAAATTTGGAGGATTTACTTGAAAGATTTCAATATAACCTGAAAAGAGCAAAAATGAGTAACTTAGATGAGGAAACTTTGAAAGCCCTTCTATTAAAAGCCATTAGAGATGAATGGATAGATATTTGAACATGATGGGAAAAGGAGACATATCTCAACTTCCACTTCATGATATAGCAGAGCTATGTGTTCATCTCTCACGGGGGAAATCTAAAACACAAAAAGGGCCTAGAGATCCTTCTC
>APFE030125305.1:0-11691 GCA_000404065.3 Pinus taeda | reverse complement strand
GGCAACAGTCTTTTCTTGCCTTCAAAGATTTGGCATTTATGGCAAGACATTACAAATTTTTTCACATCAGCAAATAGGGAGGGCCAATAAAATCCAGTCCTTAGGATTTTATCAGCAGTTGATTTCCAATACAAGTGTCCACCAAAATCTCCTGCATGAAATTCCTTGAGGACTTTGTTAGTTTCATCCAATGTTAGGCGATTAAGTAGGATACCTTCATGATTTTTCCAAAACAACACATTATCTATGATACAAAACTTTAAAGCTTTCATTTTTAGGAATCTGTTCTTGGTTCTGGATAACCCTAGAGGAGCTTGCAGGTTTAATAATACAAAACATATGTTAGCATACCAAGGTGATTGTAAAAAGGCTTGATTGATCTGTGGAGTCGCCATCTCCTGTTCGTTATCCAGTTCATTGATGTCAAGGGCTTGAAAGTTGGTTTCAGTCATTAATTTAGCTAACCCTTGTCCTTTTATGAGTTTTGATGGCTTGATTTCAATGTCATACTCTCGAATGTTGGCTATCCGTTTGCCCCTTTTGCCTTCAATTCCTTCTTGAGTAAGAATATCTTTAACCACTGCATTTGGAACATAGGCAATTATGTGAGAGTACAGGATATAAATTCTAAAATCCTTTATGGCCTTCACAAGGGCATATGCATGCTTCTCCATGATTTGATATTTGAGTGGAGCATCTCTGAGTGCTTTGCTGAAAAAGCAATGGGTTTCTCACATCCTAAGTCATCATTCTGTAATAGGACAACAACAATAGTATGCTCAGATGCAAAGGAAAAGATTATAAAATCTTTATCAAACCTGGGACTTGTAAGAACAGGTGTTCTTGTCAAAGCTTCTATTGTCCATTTGAATTTAGAGTCTTTCTTTAGCATATTATTCAACAGTCTAATCAGTTCGGCCAGATTGGGAATGAATCTTCTTAGGAATTTGATTTTCCCTAGAAAGGCTTGTAATTTTTTGATGTTTCTTGGGTGGGGGACTTGAAGGATGGCCTGTATTCTATCTGGATCTATTCTTATTCCATCTTTAGAAATTATGTGGCCTAGGAGTTTGCCTTCTTCCAGGCCAAATAAAGATTTATTTGGGTTTAATGATATGCCATATTTTCTGCAAATTAGGAACACTTGCCTTAAATGATCTAAATGTTCTTGGTCTGGTTTTGAAAAAGCAGTAAGATCATCAAGGTATGCTACTAAAAATTCACGGATCTCTTTAGCAAAAGCTATGTCCATTGCCCTTTGAAATGTGGCTCCTGCATTTTTGAGTCCAAAAGGCATTTTGACATATTTAAAGGTTCCCCAAGGTGTTTTAAAGGCAGTTTTGTCCTGATCATCTGGGTGAACAAGAATCTGATTAAATCCTGAGAAGCCATCTAATAATGAAATCCTTGAAGCCCCCACTACCCTTTGTTGGATATGATCCATTTTTGGTAAAGGGTAGTGATCTTTGAGAGAGACTTTATTTAAATATATCAGGTCAACACAAAGCCTTATCTCTCTAGTTTTCTTTCTAGTGGGTACTAGATTTGAAATCCATTCGGAGAATCTAATGGGTGCAATTATTCCAGCTTGATACATTCTTATGACTTCTTTTTCAATAAGGGGAAGGAGGACTGGATTAATCCTCCTCAGCTTTTGTTTAAAAGGTTTCTGGTTTTCTTTCAAGGGTATTATATGTTGGATAACTGATGTGTCATAGGATTTGAGGTCCTCATAGCTCCATGCAAAGACATCTTGGAACTCTTTAAACAACTCAATGTATTTCAGCTTTTGGTCAGGAGGTAATGTTTTGGAAAGTTTTACCATTTTGGGATTTTCTGTGGTTCCAATATTGCAGTCCTCAATTTCTGCATTTAGTGGTTGCATTTTTGGTTTTCTTGGAATGTCATTTGAATCAAATATATCTTCTAAGGGAGTTAGGCCTATGGGTAGGACACTGTCCTTCAGCTCAATTACTTCGGTTTCTTCCTCAATCATTTCATCAAAGTTCATTTGTTTGAGTTCTTGTAGCTTTCTGTGATTAAAAGTTGTTGGATTCAAAATCAAATTTTCTGCTTCAGCTAATATATTTGGCTCAACTTTGTCAATTTGTTGTTGATCATCAACAATGCTTGTGTCTATGTTTATGCTTGAAAATTCTTCTTTTAAAGCAAGGAAGTTATTGATTTGGGTGTCATTCTCAAATACTTGCCAATTTTTTACATTATCTGGGACAGTAGGTCTGTGTTTGATCTCAGCAGTGAAATGATGATTGGGCTCAAAAGGCAGTTTACAAGTGCTGGCAAAGGTTGCCAAACTATGTGCATGTAGGTTGTGTTTTCTTGGAATTTTAGTGAGTTGTGATTCCAGGAAGGTGTTTAGTATTTCCATAGCTGCACCTATATAAGCCCTTAGTCTAGGATCATTTGTGACAAAGTTTCCCTTTATCTGTTGTATTATCAAATCTGAGTCTCCTAGAATTGAAATTTTGGTGACCCCTAGACTTCTAATTAGTTTGAGCCGCAGCAAAAAGGCTTCATATTCGGCCATATTGTTTGTGCATTTGAAGTTTAGCCTATATGCATGACCCTGAGCATGGTCATTTTGTATGTTGTGTATCCAAACCCCTGCCCTTGCTCCCAATTTGTTTACTGATCCATCAAACTCCAAGTACCATAAAATTTCTTGATCAACACTTGTCTCAGTAGTTTCGGGGACTTGCTTAATGGGCAGTGAGTTCGAACTTTGTAGCTAGTTTGATATGTCAGTTTCACTTGTTACTTCAATCTCATCAACAATTTTTTGGTGCTGGTGACTAGATTGTTCGTTCATGTTCATTGTTGGTATTGTTTCTAGGAGTTTGGCCTCAACTTTGGAGCACATGTCAGCATTGTATAAGATAAATGAATCCATGTCAGAGTGTATGGAATAGATGGGGAAGTTTTGGGGCTTCTCCTGACTGCTAACCACATATTTCATCAATGTTTCCCGGTACAATCTCTTTGGATGACCAAATACTGAAATGGTGGCATATGACATATCTAGTTGCAAAGATCCTTGAAGTTTTGCACCCCAAGACCTAGATAATAGCATACCATATTTAGATGGGATATCAACTACCACCACATCCATCAAGATTGTTTTGGCTGGATATTGGACTTAGGATACACAAAGATCTTTGATTGGGCCTAGACACCTAACCTGGCTGGAATCAAATGAGAATAGATCCTTATATGGCCTTGTGATATCTAGGTCTAGCTTTTCCATCACTGACTTGGGCATTAGATTATGGGAAGCACCTAAGTCGAACATTGCATTGTGTGACACTTTGTCATGAATGTTTAAGCTCACATAAAATTGAGGAACTCCGCCATCCACTGTCTTGCCATTGACTTCAGGACCAAAAAACAATTATGGTTGATCATCTAGGACATTGACTGCATCCCTAGTTCCAGATATTTGAAGTGATCTATTAATTTGTTCCCTGTAGACTTCATGTTTGGCCAATTCTGACAATGGCATGGCTATTTTTATCTTACCTATCTCTATTTCTAAGTTGAAAGGTTTTTCTATCTGAATTTTTACATTATGGACAGCAAATTTTTCATTTTGAGCTGAATTTTGAGTGATCTTCTCTTGATTATGAGTGCTGTTATAAGGTACATCTGATTTGAAATTATTTTCAAGAGGGTGATTCAAATTTTCTTTTGAAGAATGGGATGTGTATGACTGTTTTCTTGAAGGCTGTAAGTCTGATACATCTTCCATAGTGACTTCCTTTGGGTCTGTTTTATCAGAGGGTTCTGTCTGGACAACTTTTTCTGTTGTTTTCTTCAGCTGCTTGGTATCCTTCAGCTTGGTAGGCTGAGGCACATCTATGGTTCTGCTTCTCAATTTGTACTGTTTATGGACCTCATAGACTACTGCATCATACCCTTCCCTAAAATCAAATGACTAAAATCAAATGACTCTCCAGACTTGGTTTGGAATTGATTGATGTTATGGGCTTCTTGGTCATCTTGTGTTAGGAAAATTTGTTGTTCACTATCTAAACCCATTAAGTTGATGTGAGGGTCCTCTGTCGGTTCACTAGAGGTTGAGGCCTCTGCATAATTCTCTTGAAATGGGGGTCTAATGTTCTGATCAGGGCCAATCCTTCCAGTAGTAGGGTTTTGATTTTTTCTAAAATTTGGATTCCTGGCTGTGTTACTTGTTTGACCCTCCCAAGATGATTTTCTCTCAATGGTATCTACCCTATCTCACAATCTATCCATCCCTTTGATGATGGCATCTAGTTTCTGCTCAAATGTTGAAGTTTCTTCTTTGAATGTTGTTCTTCTTTCAGTTCTAGCCCGGTTTCATTTGGCAATCAAGTTTGCTTCTACACTAACAGCTACATTCTGCATGTCTGCTAGGCTTAATGGGGCTCTTTCCCTTAGCTGATATGCCATGTCTGAATCAAATCCATCAGGGAATTTGATCAAAGCTAAGTCAGGAGGAGGTCTAAGGTTCTGAGGAATGGCACTGTAGACATTATTGAACCTTGCACAATAGTCTTGAATGGTTTCTTGTGGGCCCCTTTTCAAGTTGTCATATTCAGTTAAAATGTGTAAAGGGTCTTTATTCTTTTCCCATCTGTTCAAAAAAGCTTGAAATAGGGCCTCAGGTTTCGCTATAGAGTTTGCAGCAAGTGTCCTAAACCAGTTCCTCACATCACCAGTTAGGATTTGGACAAATATTTTCATTCTTACATCATCATCATCAATTTCATAATTTTCAAAATAATCCTGCATCTTCTTGGTGTGTTGTTGAGCTGTATAGGAACTAGCACCATCAAAGTAGGTGATTTTGCTTTGATAATCCTGGGGCATTGCCCCTGGATTGGCAGGCAATTGCAAAGGGGCATAACGGTTGGCCATATTCACAGGGATGAATGGGGCAGCAGGAAGAAATAGAAGAGCTGGAACAAGGGGGACAGGAGTGGAAATATGGGTGGTGGATGGGGGAGTGGAAAGTGTACTTTGAGGTGTGGATGAAGAACTTGGAGAGGCTGTAGTATTGACAGAAGGAACAGTGACTTTTCCAGGAGAAAATTTAGATCGTGTAAGATTTTGATGAAGTATATCAAAGTCTGAATCAGCAGTTTGTAAGCTTTCTTGTCTCCTAAGGGTTTTTGGGATTAGGTTAGGATTTTCAAAGATCGCTGGGGGATTAGGATCTAGATTGGATCTGGTGTAACAAGTTTTCTTTTTTGGAGCTAGTTTCTAAATTTGCTTTTAGTATTTTTGCTTGAATATGTTTAAAGCAGGGAAACTAATCCTTTCTTGATTCAGAAGTCCCCAGTGGAGTCGCCAATGATGTTATCACTCAGGTTGTTCCATGGCTGCAGGAGGGAATATGGACGAGGTAACCACTAACCAATATTTCAGCTGCAGATCCTAGCCGATCTACAACCAGAGAGGGCTCTCTCTTTGTGATTTAGATTTGTTTGATTGTAGATTAGGCTAGTTATTAGGTACAAGTTTTGTTTGGTGTTTGGAAGAAGACATTCAGTAGAACAAGGCAGTAAGTTGAGAGAAGTTTAGACCATTGGGTTGATGGAGTCTAATGGGAATGAAACTCTGGGATGGTCTCTTTGGCAATAAGACAACTACAGAGAAAGATAATTAAACACAGAAAAACTTTGAAGCTGAAATAAGCTGAAATGAAGTCAAGGAATGAAAGGCAATCAAGAATCTTTCATTTTGTTGACAGAGGGAAATTGTATAAACATTATTAGGGAGAAGTTAAGAATTCCTTGATGATATTTAGAGTGAAAGAACCAGGGAGACAAGAGCAATCAAGAATTCTTGCCTATGCTAGTCCTGTGGAAAACATAAAAAATTACAGTGATTGAACACAGAGTACAGCAAAGTAAATTCTAGGTTATCCTTCTTTCCTGTAATTTAGAACATGATATTTAGATGATAAGTAAGACACAAATACAGTAAAATAAGAGTACAGAAGACTTATTGATCCATGTATTAACACGAGAATTCTGCAATATATCCTTTTGCCATCGATTCCACAACAGTAAGCTCACCAACAAAGCATTCCAACAATTCTTATTTCTGAAGAGTTCTCAAAAACATACAGCGTAGGTCCAAAATGATATTCACCAACCAACAATAATACATATCTTTAGCAAGTATTTATAGAGGTTTACAAAATATCCCGTAGGGAAATATCTGGAAATAAACTTACCCATTTACTCTGACAGAAGCAATAACTAATGTCGGAAAAAACCACGCAGCAATAACTAAAGAAATAAATGTGCTTTACTGGCTGCTGTAGGTGTCCTGTTTGTTGTTGACCTTTTGACTCTGATAGTCGGTTGATGGCCGTTTCCCTGATGTGCATTCTTGGCGTGCTGTCTTTTGCCACCTGTCCCTGAGTTTGTTTGAATGCTTTTAGCGCTAATTTCATCCACTGTCGATTTGATTTTCCGATAGGAGAGCCATATAATGCAATTCGCTTGTTATGCAGATAATTTACAAGAAGAGAATCAAAACTACTTTAAGAGCTCAAGTAGGCTTTGCCACCACTGATCTGTTGGTAATTGATGCTTTCTTAATTTAAATAATGTCTTGTTAGCTTCAGTGCATGTGTAATAATTTGGCCAGACTGGAAAGAGATGTGCTATCTCATGCTCAATGTAAAACAAGTCTTCCAGTTTATCATACAAACTTTGTCCAGAGGGAGGCATTGTCTCTTCTGAGCCACTTGATGATGCTATAATCTGATTTTGCACATAAGTATTTAGCCTGTGTGCATATTGTTCCTGTTTTAACAGCCTCCCAGTGCTAGTGACCAGGCTGGGTAAACCTTTGCTCTGTAATACTGAACTATTCTATCTGAAAGCACTTACCTCTGTCTGCATTTCTTGACATTTTCTTTCTATAGTTTGAACAAAATTTCTCATGGTTAGCACCTTCTTGACTCTTACAATAGTCTTTGTCCTGTTCTGAATGTTTAGAGATGCTAGCTGCTCACCAGTACGAGTATTCAAAAAATGAATCAATTGATTGGCTTGCTCAGGCTTATCTGCCAATAATGCTATGGCCTTTTGAGTTTCATATTGAGCTACCCCCATCAATTCTATCTGGTCAAAAATAGTTTGTATTGCTGTCCATTGGTCAGCGATAGCTTGGCCAATCTTATTCCACAAAATTGTTTTTATTTCTGTCAAGGTTCTATGGAGAGTGAGGTCCTTCTCCAAGGCTTTTATTTTTTTCTCTAGGGCCTTTACTTCCCTGGTCCTCTCTGCAACAGTCATCTTTGATTTGTCATAACTAGCCTCAATTTTGGCTATTTTTTCCTTGGTTTTCTTCATTTTTGCCATCTATAATTCCAAAGCCTTGATTTCTTTGATCATACCTTCCATGCTTAAACTGGTCTCTTACAATGCACTTGCTATAGCTGCTGTTGAAGTTGAGGCACCTGCTGCTGAAGCTGGATCCAGGGGAGGTGCTGCTGTAGTGACTGTTGTAGGAGGAGCTGTGATTATTGGATTTGTTTGGGATGGTTGAGGGGCCAACTCTAGCTGTCTCCCTTGTTGAGCCTCTTCCAATGCTTTTTCTGTGTCCAACAGCCTTTGGTTCATCCTCATAAGTAGGCTGACCACATCCTCTACTTCCTGTTGTTGTGCCACCTCTGTAGTTTGAGGATATATGGTAGCTGGCAGCTTTAATTGTCTTCTCAGGGCTGCTATGTCGTCCTCCTTTTTCCTGATCAAGGCCTGTGTGCCTTTGGGATCCTTGGGATCATGTCCCAGATCTATAATAATCTCTTCCAAGGATTTTATCCTATTATCCTTGGCCAATTAGGAGGCTTTCTCCAGCTCTAGTTGGGCAGAAGTATTATACAAAGAATTCTGCAATCTATGGGCCATTAGAGCCTTATCTGCTAGGGTGGAGTATACCATTTCTCTGGCCTGTTTATGCAACTCAATCTGGTCTATTGGATGGATGTCTTTGGCAAGGACCTCCAGATTGGTTCTAATATAGTCTGCAGCTGACTGTGGCTACTGTATAGTGGGTTTGAAGTGACTAAGAGTCATCTTCCCTGCTTGCATTTCATAGGCTGCCATCAGACTTTGTTGATTTGTAGGGGCCATTCTCATCAATTGATTGTAAAGCTGAAACCTTATTGGCTCGTTTCTAGCTTTGATCTTAGTGAATGCTCATTTGATATCCGAGCCCTGCCTAGTCTGCTGTTTGGAGGATGAAACCTCCCCACCTGGTTGTCTCTCTTGCTCCTGCTGAAAGGAGTTGGCCGATGTTTCCAAAATAGGAGGGATCCGGTGTTCAGAAGTTCCCTCACCTCTGATATTGCATGTGGTTTCTTCAGTAATTTCCTCCTCGGAATAAGGGTTTAGTCTCTGTCTTTTCTCACCTTGCTGGTCTGTGGATGCCCTTGTAGGTGTTTCTTCTGTTCTATCCCTCTTTTTAGCTATTTCCTCATTATGAGGGGTTTGCAATACAGGGATCTCAGCTGCCTTCTGTTGCATTGAAGGGCCTTGTTCTTGACCCTTTCCTAATTTGTGGATGTTTGCTTTTCCATTGTACTTTGCTGTTCCGAATGCTCAATTTCTTTTCCTTTCCCTGTAGGTGAAATGGCTTCTTTAGCTTGCTGTTGTGGAGGTGTAGTAGCTGATGTGCTTGCTCCAATATGTTGAGGCTGTGTGAAGGTGACCTGTGCAAAATATTCTAGGTCAATTCTTTTCTCATGTTCTTTCATATCTTTTTCTAATCTTTCTTCTTCAGTAAGCTCTTCATCATTTAATGTGCCTCTACCATTCTTGTCGATTAGCAATTGTTCATGTGTTGGATTGGCTGGTGCACATATCCTGAAAGCTGTGTTTAATTTCTTCTAAGGCTTATGAAATTTCAGGGTCATATGGTGCCCAAAAGAGTTTGTTCAACATGAGCTCTTCCCTTAGCATATTGTCTGCATCCTTCCAGGCTTCTTCCCTTTTATTGAAAACAAAGGGACCCAATTGATGTCTGATTTTAAGTTGTGCTTTCTTGTTTTTCCCATGAAAGTGAGTCAAATCTACACTACTGAACTGCCTGAAATATTCTAAGGCAAAAAGTCTCATGGGGACATATCTTGGCAGTTTATAGGGAGGCAACTCACACCCATCAATTCTGATCACTGTGTGGTTTTGGTAGAAGTACCAATTGTTGGGCCGTTAATATGCCATTATTATTATCACTTTTGAACACTTATCCCACCCATTTCCACTATTCTTCATCATGTCATTTATTATAATTTATTATATAAATCCATTTTATGATGATTTATGCTCTTATATTATTTATTCTCCTTTATTTCTAATAAATTGATGATTATGCATGATTTTATCAATGATACTTCTCATAAATCAGCTGTAACATTATTCACCATTTTTAGCCTCCAAGGTAACTTCCAGATTGAAGATTTGATTTTTAAAAGTGCCAACTCAGAAATTCACTGGAATAAGGAGTGACAGTTGTGCGGTTGAGATTCTGAGCAAATGAAGACAAATTTGGAAAATATGGAACATGGGTTTTGTCCAGAACGGGCCCAATTAACTTTAGTGAAGAACGGTTTGCCCAAATTCGGCTTGTACAGAGATAAACGTAGGGTTCTTTGAGCATGATTTTCTCAGATTTACTGTTGCGGCCGTCCTCCAAATCTCAGCTGCAAACCCAAATTCGCCTTGCTCTTGTTGGAAGATAAATGGAAATATATTTTCTTGTTGATCAATTGGTTAGAATCAATCCAATTTTGTAAAAGAAATCATGTTGTAATTATCTATGTTGTAACTGCTCTCTGATCTTTCTCTATTTAAATGAAAACAAAGATCAGAGAGGGGATGACTGCAAGAGGACTTCAGGATGAATTTGGGGATTCGAATGATGGAGAATTGATGATTTTAATTAGAGATTTAGAAGCAAGGATTCATGATAGGATAGGAGGAAGGAAGGATTGTTTTATGCTGTAAGTCTCAAAGCTTCAACTATTGTAATGATTTCACCATTTAATGATTAATACATAATTTGGGCATTGTTGTTCACTCTTTTCCTTATGAAGTAACCCAGCAGCGTCCGCTGGCGGCTAAGGGCCCAGCCTTTGGTGGAGTACGTTGCTGCTGTTGTGTATCATATCTTTACAATTGCTGCTGTATCATTATATTGTGATTTATGTGTGGTTTGCTTATCTTTATTACTCGGTAATCTGATATATCTTTCATATGCTATGTTATGCTCTATTATGATCAATGCGTTAATGGTCTTTCTCAGAAAATTTGTGTAATGACTCTGCACCGTGTAATTGGATCTCTTTAGAGTTGAATCACGTGTTTTAGTCTTAAACTAGCTATTTCTGTTACAGAGCATCGGTGTGAATGTTACTGTCATTGGATCCATGTAAAATAACAATTATTGGAACTTGAAAGTAATGTTACTCTGTTTTGAAACATAGTTATATTATCCTTCATTCTCAGATTACTATATTAATGTGACGCGTGCATATATCGTTGATTATTGCTGTTCTATAATTCATCAATGAGTGTTGTTCCATAAAGTATATTCCATCCAGTTTCCTTGAGGGGAAAAGAATGTTATATCAAAGTGTGAATCAGTTGGTTTTGACTTGCGAGATTTAGTTATTTTGATTGCTGTTCCATTTACTGTTGTTCCATTTTCTATTTGTTATTCTATTTTACTTTCTGCCGTTCTATTTAATTGCATTTGCTGCTTTGGTGTGAGAGAAGGTCTAAGGCTGAGTGAGCCTCAGCAGTCGCTGCCTAGCTCCCAGACCTATGGTCCATGCTCTAATTTCCTTTCCATCAGTTTCTAGAGGGATGGGTTATCGCTTCCGCACCCTTGACTGATAAGCTGCCTTGTGTGATTTTATCCTTTGAAGTAATTTAGTCATAGTTTAGCATTCGTCTACCCTTGTATTTTCTGAACGGTATACTGCAAAACATTACTCTTGAGTAAATAGCCACCTCAGACTGAGTACACTCTTGAAATAAAAATTCGTCCCTGGGTTGACAATTAATGTGAGGTAATTAGGTGTTAAAAAGACCCTTTTTATCGCTCTACATTTTGGCGCCATTGCCGGGGAGAGTGTAGCCATTTCTAAAGAGTAGTGTGAATCTGATGAGTGCCTGTTAGGGAAGAGTTGGATCTTAAACATGGAAGGTAAGAACCTGCGTACGGAGCATGTAAAAGCCCTGCTCCCCCATCCGCTTTCCAGCAGGACTGTTAAAGAACCTAGGGTAGAAATAGATGTTTGAATTTTTGTGTGAATGATTAGGAAAAAGATAGAAATTTTAAAAAAAATGAATCACATGATCTCACGCAAGTGGTGATGTAAGCACCACCCATTTCACTAACCGATTGACAGGAACATTTGAAGAAGGAGGCTTGAAGAAACACATGAAGAACATCTTATACTATGGTAAGAAATGGCTCACATTTCTACTTTTGAATTTCCTATCAAAGATCTAGGAGGAGTGACACAAATGCATGTAATTCCCCCATCTTTAACAAATTTTCATCGTTTAGCAAATGAAGATCCACATACATTTTTGTTTGAGTTTGAAATACTTTGTAGAGGATATGGTTATTGTACTAATGATCAAAGATTGAAAGTGTTTCCTC
>APFE030125294.1:0-10120 GCA_000404065.3 Pinus taeda | reverse complement strand
TTTAAAATATGCAAAGTAAGAAATTAAAAGTTAAATTTAAAAACAACAATTAATTTCTTTTGAGGTAAAAGATTGACAATTTCAAAGTTATAAAGACTGAATGTTTGATGGCAAAGCAAAAAAATTAAAAGTTAAATTTTAAAATAATACTTATTTGATTTTAAAGTAAAAAATTGGTAGTTTCAACATAAAACATAAAATATAGAACCCATTTCTACCTAAATTTTAGCTTGAAATTGACATATAGTAAACTTGCTATAATAAATAATTTAGAACATACCCTAAATGTGTAGGAACAATAAATTCAATCAAATCTACTTGACATATAACCCTATAAACTAGTTGTGCATACAACACTTTGTTCTCAATAACATTATGACTTTCTTGAATATAGATAGTGCGCTTCAACACTAGTATTTAAATTTTTTCTTTTTGACACCTTTAGATTTTGGTATATGTTTTCAATGGAGATACTTCGTTCATTGAATATGAGAACCAAATTTATCAAGTTAAAGGGTTTAGTTGGTACCAATTAGTTAAACTTTGAATTGAATATGTAATAGAAAAACAATTTACATGACTCTTAGCATACTTTTGTGTGAGATTTTGTAGGATAAAACAAAGGTGATTACTCCATTATAACTAAAAAGGTATCACAATCTTACAAAATCCAAGAAAATTGAAACAAACATAATTTTTGTTACTTCAAATTATATTCTTGTTTCAAGAATTAGAATTCTTAAGATGGACCAACTAATCTCCAAAAATTTTTGTTCTCAAGCATTACTATGGAGGTGTGAATCACTTATTTTTTTCTCTAACCTAGAAATGATTACTTATCTTCAATTTATTGCTAGACATGTCCATATTGAAACAATCCTTGAAATTATCATTATCTTGCATAACCAAATCCTATTTCAAATTATTAGAGAAAGTCTATTATTACATGGTATATTAACAAAATATAAATATTGTGCATAATATTTTTATGCATGATAGCGTGATTCTTGAAAATATTCTTTTAATATTAATTATCAATAAGATTATAATAATAATTTATATTAGTTAATATAAATATATAATATACCATTTTGTATTTAGGGAATCTAATTTATAATTTAATATTATTGTATTATGAATCACCCTTAATAAATAAAAGGAATATTGAAGAAATACAATATTTCATAGGGACCATCATTAAAAATAAAACACTAAATATAAATAATATTATTTCTAATAGAATAAATATTATTTGTTGGCCTTTTCATTAGAATCCACCAATACAATTTCAAGAAATATTGTGATCTTTCATTGACTCAAATTAGCTAGAAAGAATTATGAGAAAAAGGCCATTTTTTCTACTACATGATACAAAAAGAAAAGAAAACATCTATTATCAATTTTTAAGGGATATTTATTTTTTAAGTTTTCAAATTTTTCTAACTTTAGCGATAATTGCTAATTTAATATTCTATCAATACCTACTTTGATATGATAAAATAGAGTAGAAATAAGTTTTATATGTTATTGTCTATATGCCTTTCCATTATCTTCTTTATAAACACCATCATGCATGCACATTATTATAGCCATCACTCTATTTCTATAGCCATCACTCTATTTCTATGATTATTATCGGAGTTGTACAATATATAAAAATATCTTTATCCATGTAGATTCACCCACAATATTATTATGGAAATCCTTGAATTGGAAATAGTTCTTCTTACATTACCATGGTTTAGAAATACCACATGCCCAATATGATGTGTTTGACATGCCATTTTCTTAAATTAATTAATTTGAGATAATTTAATTAATAGAGTATACCTAACTTTGCTAGAAATATTATCATTGATATGTCACTATTGCCATGAATATTCTTACATATTCCATGGGTTTAGAAATCTTATCATTTATATGTCAATGTTACCATGAATATTCCAACACATTCCATGGGGTTTAAATATCTACAATCAACCTAATAATTAAATTATAACTATGGAAGATCCATTCTTACGACTAGAATAATTATAGGCATATATATTTTGGAATTTATTCTCAATTTAACTTAAAAAAATATATTAACATTCAATTAAAACAGTTATGGAAGCCACATAAATTGTTCTTGATTATGAATTTTTTTGCATAATTATAGGCATATATATTTTCGAATTTATTCTCAATTTAACTTAAAAAAAATATATTAACATTCAATTAAAACAGTTAGGGAAGCCACATAAATTGTGTCTTGATTATGATTTTTTTTTAAAATCTCCCATGGAATTTCAATTTCTCCAATGTACTTCATTCTGATTTTGTAAGAAAAAATTCATTCACAACACAATCCATAGAAATTGATGGCTTTGTGGTTATTTATGTACTAAATGTAACTTCAATTCACATTTGGTGCACACAATTGAGGAGCAGAAGATTGGGTTGATACTCGAGAAGATTTTGTTGATTATATATATATATAGATAAGCATGATCTACAACTAAAGAACTAGAGAAAAAGAAATTTCATATCAAGAATTTATTTGTTTATGAAAAATATAGTTTTTATTATTTTTTAATGTTTATGAAGTAATATCTCAATTGGATTTTGCAGAACATGTATTGGTTGAAGTTATTTTTCAACTATTACATGAATATTAAACTAATATAGTGGTATTTTTTGAATTTTTTTTAGTTTAGAAAATTTTGTGTTAATATTTTTTCATTCGGCCTTTTCAAATTTGTCCAAAAACATTGAAGCAAATATCATATGAATTGCAAAATTTCAAACTCATATGCCTTTTGAAAATTTTTGTGTTAGTATTTTTTCATTCGGCCTTTTCAAATTTGTCCAAAAACATTGAAGCAAATATCATATGAATTGCAAAATTTCAAACTCATATTCCATTGGATATAATAATCCTTCATCAATCCAACATGATCCAATCCACCCCGTAAGGACAATTGTTTCCCTAAGTTCACTAGGGTAAAAAAACTGTTGCATAAAATTTTACATAAGGGAAACTAGAAATGTGTATTTTAAGACCTCGAAAGCCCAATCAAGTGTCTAAATTAATGAAAAAGAATTCCATGGAATCCATTGGTGCTCTTAGTCACTAGAAAACTTGGTAATGTGCATGGATGATGGTGTTTATAAAGAGGACAATAGAAAGGCATATAAACAATAACATATAATATTCATTTTTGCTCTATTTTATCATGTCAGAGTAGGTATGGATAGAATATTCAATTAGCAATTACCACTAAAGTTAGAAAAAATTGGAAACAAAAAAAAAATCTTTGAAAAATTGATAATAGAGGTTTTCTTTTCTTTCTTTCTCTCCTAGTCTAACTGATAGAAAAATGGCCGCCTTCACAGAATTGCTTCTAGCTAATTTGAAACAATGAAAGATCACAATATTTCTTGAAATTGTATTAATGGATTCTAATGAAAAGGCCAATTCCTTTATAAGTAAGACTCTACCTTTCATTTTCAAACAATATTTATATAATATTTATTCTATTAGAAATAATATTATTTATATTTAGTGTTTTATTTTTCATGGTGGTCCCTCTGAAATATTCTATTCCTTTAATATTGCTTTGCATCGTTAAGGGTGATTCATAATAAAATAACATTAAATTATAAATTAGATTAGCTAAATACAAAATGGTATATTCTATATTTATATTAACTAATATAATTTATTATTATAATCCTATTGATAATTATTTTAAAAAAATATTATTGATTTATTATTGTTGTAAAATATTTTTTGTGTTGATGCAGAGTCTTAATCATTGTTGAAAACAACTTCCAATATGTATTATATTATATTTTTATTAATTAGCGTAGCTAATTATCATAACATTTTAATAATTAGTCTATATGTATAGAGAATATCATGCATAAAAATATTGGGCTCAACATTTTATATTCTATGTTTGAATTATGATTTGGGTATGCAAGATAATGATAATTGCAAGGATTGTTTCAATATGGATATGTCGAGGAATAAATTGAAGATAAGTAATCACTTATAGGTTAGAAAAGAAAATGAGCGATTCACACCTCCATAGTAATTCTTGAGAACAACAAATTTTGGAGATTAGTTGGTCCATCTTAAGCATTATAATTATTGAAACAAGAATATAATTTGAAGTACAAAAACTTTATGTTCGTTTCAATTTTCTTGGATTTTGTAAGATTGTGATACCTTTTTAGTTATCTTGGAGTAGTCACCTTTGTTTTATCCTACAAAATCTCACACACAAGTATGCTAAGAGTCATGTAAATTGTTTTTCTAATACATATTCAATTCAAAGTTTAACTATTTGTTACCACCTAAACTCTTTATCTGGATAAACTTGGTTGTCATATTCAAATTAAAGTTGGAGAACAAAGTATCTCCATTGACAACATACACCAAAATATAAACATGTCCAAAAAAAAATACTCTTAGTGAAGTCTACTATCCATATTCAAGGTGTGTTCTAAATTATTTATTATAACAAGGTTGTCAATTTCAAAATATAATTTAGGTAGAAATGTGTTCTATATTTTATCTATATGTAAATTTCAAGCCACAATTTATATAGAATTGGGTTCTAACTTTTATGTTTGACTTTGAAATTGCTAATTTTTTATTTAAAAGCAAATAAACGTTATTTTAAAATTTAACTTCTATTTTTTTGCTTTGTCATCGCCCATTCCTTCTTTTCTAGTTCGAAATTGCCCATCTCTTACCTTGAAAGAGATTAAATGTTCGTTCTAATTTTTTTTAAGGTTATTTTTTTGTTTTTGGAGATTTCACGAATATAATTAATATTCTGCGTTCAAAATTTAGGTAATTTTTTTTTTAAATTACCTTTCTTTTTGTTTGTGGAGATTTCACGAATATAATTAATATTCTGCATTCTAAATTTAGGTAACATTGTGCTTTTTTGAATAACTCTTTCCTTTTTTGGGCGTTGTAATTAGTATTTCTTGAACACAACCCTAACCTTTAGTTAAGAGCTGGTACAACCCTAACCTTTAGTTAAGAGTTGGTAGAAGAATTCGATCCGTTTCCGGGCGGTATTTTTTGAACTCAACCCTCACGTTTAGTTAAGAGCTGGTAAAAGAATTCGAGTCGTACGCATTTCACAGTCGTAATCTATTCAACCCTAGCATTTAGTTAAGAGCTGATATAGGAATTTGAATCCGAGCAGTTTATTTTATAGCCATTTTCTCATTGTCCAGCGCGGCTTTCAAAAAATCAATCTCTCCCAATTGTAAGATGTGCACAATTATTTCAATAAGTATTATATGAAAATGTTCCACCATAAGTCAGACTGAATATATGAAGGTCTTGTCTTCAATCCACAATGTTGTTGCCTCTGTATCTTTGTTGGGAGAGGATCATGTGTTGGATCAACGACGTTGTTGCTTCTCTGTATTTGTTGGGAGAATGTCACACTGGATACATGAAGGTCGTGTGTTCCATCTACGCTCCTCTGTCTTGAGAGAGCTGACACAGGTAGTATGTTAGATCCACAATGTTGTTGCATCTCTATTTTTGTTGGGAAAGCATCACATTGAATATATAACGGTCATGTGTTCGATCCACGCTCCTCTATATTTTTGTGATAGAGTGCCACAGTGTGTATCTTTGTTGGGAGAGCGTCAGAGTAAGAAGGTCATGTGTTCAATCCACCCTCAATGCACCTAGCACCTCATAACTCTACTTCAAATCAGGCAGAGGTAAGGAGGCCATTTTTATCTTCCATCCTTGTTTTAAAGTAAGGTTTATAGATTTTTTTCTGCAACTATGGATATAGTTTAAGGATAATTTTGTTTGGACATTTTAAACCCGGCCTCCTTTTTGTTTTAAAATAGGGTTTATAATTTTTTCCTACAACCATGGATATGTTTTATGAATAATTTTCTTTTTACCTTTGAAACTATACATCTTCTTCGAGCCTTCGTTTATAATAGGGTTTATAAAACATATTCTGTTTATGAATACTTATGTTTGCACATTTGAAATGTTGAGAAGTTGTTTATAATTAGCTTGTTTATAATTTTTTTTCTTGCAATTATGATACTTTTCGTGTTTCATTATAATTTTGTTCACACATTCGAAATTCTGAGCACTTTGTCATCAAGATTCGTCCTCAATTACTATATCCACCCAATCATGTGGACTGAATTTTTATATTATGGTTACCCAGATATCAATCATACATACTCGTAGCCAAAATTATGACCCAAAAATAGAGATTACTACGTGGACTTCATAGAAATACTTCATAGAAATCCATGCAAACGTTCACCTTTTTCGGGGTTTGTCAAAAGGATTGGAAATGTTTCTTGGTTGGGTGATACACTTTGATGTCTCATTTTTCTAACTGTATTTTAATATGAAAATAGATTCAATTTTTTTATTGGAATTGGAATTTGAGAATAAAATTATATATTTTTGAAATTTTTAATACATAAATAAATTTAACGTTGTAAGTTATATTTTTAAATAGAAAAAATTATGTTTAATCTTTTTGAATATAAGTATCTAGAAATAATGTAGGAATTGGAATTTGGCACTAGTATCATATATTTTTGAAATTTTAATACTCAAATAAATTTAAATTTTTAAATTATAATTCTAAATATAAAAATTTATTTTTAATATTTTCAAATATAAAAATGTAGAAAATATGAATTCGTGGAAAATTGTTAAAATTACTTTTTATATTTTTTGAAATAAAATAGGAAAATGTTGGGAGGTGTATTTATTTTTTATGATTACCACTCTTTCAACTTTGATATTGAAAATCATAAGTTCTCTTTTGATATAATTGTGATCAATTATTGAAATACATCTTAGTGAGCCAATACACTAGAAATACCCCAATACATTAGACATACATCTTATGAGCGAAGGCATAGAGAGAGGGTATGGTTGTTTCTATAATCTTCTGTTTCAGCCACCCTGACGTCATTTGTTCCTATGACCATTTATTTCGATGGCCCTAATATTTTTGTAGTTCCATTTTGAGACCACATATGTCAGATTATAATATCATTTTTATTGGTGTTCGATTGTACTTAGTGGAGGTATTTTGATGTTTCGTTGTGTTTTCTGTTTGTATGTTATTTATATTTGTGGGTTTCTAGAATTTATGTCTATGGAAATTGAGTTTTTATTTTATTTTATTTTTTTAAGATTTTATATAATTAATCCATTGATTGTTAAATAGTTCTAGACATTAAATATGGAGTTGTGTGATTTTGTCAACTGATTTTGACTACTATTGTATAAATTTTACAAAAAAAATTAATTAATTGTTGTTCTCATAATACTTATTTATGTTGCAAATTGTTATACATATTATTTGTTATATTATCATGTATATATTGATATTTCAATTATCAATGTAAAATAATTATCAATAAGTATTAAAAATAAAGGGAATAAAATGATATGCAATTTTTTTCCCTTTTAGGTTTTCTAAGAAGGCAAAGGTCAAAGGGGGGGGGGGGGGTTGATGTAATACCTGCAGCTCCAGGGTGAAGTGCGACGATGGAAGTGCGAGCTCTTCCAAATGTGTGATGACACTTATGTGCATTTGTTAGGAGGAGACTTGTTTATATGGCGTGGAGGGTGCGTGGAGGCTGACTTGATGAGATAGGGGCTTTTGCGATGGAGCAAGGGCATGGGTGAGGTCGGCTGGGTAAGCCATGACCCCCCTTCAACGCATATATATTGTATTGCATTGGCACTCATTTGAACATCGAACCAACTCGCTCTACATAATTCGCTCAACAAGGAAGTGCGTAGTTCTAGTGCGCAAGTCTAAGGGAAGGCACAGATTTAGCATGCGCCCATTCTTGGGCAGGCTGCACGGTGAGGCACGGTTGTGGGTGAAGGTGTGGGCAGGATTGCTCGATGGTTGATTTGTAGTGTGCACGGGTGTGTGGCGCATGACGGACAGTTGCAGTGTGCATGGGTGTGGCACCTGACTTGTGTGAAGGTTTGTGCGACGACTTGGCATAGGTTTCTTGGTGACTCAGGTGAGCACCCGCCCGTCGTGCAAGTGTGCACGGTGACTTGGTGAAGTGTTGAGATTGTGGACGGAGGTGCCCGTGTGTGGCAACTTGGAAGCATGCCCAAGTTGGGCAAACAACACGACCATGCGACAAGCTGAACGAAGCATTGGTGAGTCGTACAATGACCGTAAAGAGGTGTCGATGATTGTGAATGGACATACTTCGTTCGTTGAATATGAGAACCAAATTTATCAAGTTAAAGTGTTTAGTTGGTACCAGTTACTTAAACTTTGAATTGAATATGTAATAGAAAAACAATTTACATGACTCTTAGCATAATTTTGTGTGATATTTTGTAGGATAAAACAAAGGTGATTACTCCATTATAACAAAAAGGTATCACAATCCTACAAAATCCAAGAAAATTGAAACAAACATAATTTTTGTTACTTCAAATTATATTCTTGTTTCAATAATTAGAATTCTTAAGATGGACCAACTAATCTCCAAAATTTTTATTCTCAAGCATTACTATGGAGGTGTGAATCACTTATTTTTTTCTCTAACGTAGAAATGATTACTTATCTTCAATTTATTCCTAGACATGTCCATATTGAAACAATCCTTGAAATTATCATTATCTTGCATAACCAAATCCTATTTCAAATTATTAGAGAAAGTCTATTATTACATGGTATATTAACAAAATATAAATATTGTGCATAATATTTTTATGCATGATATCGTGATTCTTGAAAATATTCTTTTAATATTAATTATCAATAAGATTATAATAATAATTTATATTAGTTAATATAAATAAGTAAATATTTACCATTTTAGTAGTTTAGGGGAATCTAATTTTATAATTAATATATGTATTCATGGAATCACCCTTAATAAAGAAAAGGAATATTGAGATATAAATTTTCATAGGACCATCATTAAAAATAAACAAGTAATATAAATAATATTATTTTAATAGAATATATTATATAAATATTATTTGAAAATAAATCTACAGTCTTACTTATGGAGGAATTGGCCTTTTCATTAGAATCCACCAATAAAATTTCAAGAAATATTGTGATCTTTCTTTGACTCAAATTAGCTAGAAAGAATTATGAGAAAAAGGCCATTTTTTCTACTAAGTGAGACAAAAAGAAAAGAAAACCTCTATTATCAATTTTTCAAGGATATTTATTTTTTGAGTTTTTAATTTTTTCTAACTTTAGGGATAATTGATAATTTAATATTCTGTCCATACCTACTTTGATATGATAAAATAGAGTAGAAATAAGTTTTATATGTTATTGTCTATATGCCTTTCCATTATCCTCTTTATAAACACCATCATGCATGCACATTACCAATTTTTTTAGTCACTAACTCAGAGCAATGGATTCCATGGAATGCTTTTCCATTATAATCATGGACCCTCAAGGGAGAAAGGATTCTATGATGTACCACTGATGAATAAGAATTTATCTCTCTCTCTCTCTCTCCATATATAGCATAGATCTTGGTTTCATATTTTAGCTAGAGAGGGATTGTTTAGGTAAACAAAAAGAGCACTAGATTAAACAATTTAATGGCCCAATCAATACATTTGTAAGTGGTCAATCATGTTTCTTAAGAACTAAGAAAATATATTTATCAATATATTTGAATTGAAAAGTTGGGCACTCCATTGAGCTTTCAAAGTCTTAAAATACAAATTTCCAGTACCCCTTATGCAAAATTTTCTACAATAGCTTTTTGTACCCTAGTGAAATTAGGCAAAAAAAAATTCCTTAGGTGGTGGATCAGATCATGTTGGATTGATGAAGGAATATTCCATCGAATGGCATATGGGTTTTAGATTTTCTAATTCATATGATATTCTTCACCTATTTTCTCTTAAGCATAATGCTTCATTTTTTTTGGAGAAATTTAAAGAGGCCGATTGAAAAAACAATAACACAAACTTTTCAAAAGAAAAAAAAAATTCAAAAAATATCACTATCTTAGTTTACTATTCATGTAATAGTTGAAAAAAAAACATATAAGAATATGTGTCTACAAAATCGAATTGAAATATTACTTCATAAACTTC